>PVIJ01004741.1:0-113066 GCA_004024925.1 Scalopus aquaticus | reverse complement strand
GCTGTATGGCGTTTCCTCAAACTGCTAGAAATGGAACTTCCATATGACCCAGCAATACCACTACTGGGAATATACCCAAAAGACACAAAAACACTAATCCGAAAGGATACATGCACCCGCATGTTTATTGCAGCACTGTTTACAATAGCTAAGGTATGGAAACAACCCAAATGCCCAAAAATAGATGACTGGATCAAGAGGATGTGGTACATATACACAATGGAATACTAGTCAGCATTCAAAAAAGACAAACACATGCAATTCGCAGCAACATGGATGGACCTAGAGGGGATCATGATCAGTGAAATAAGCCAGAAAGAAAGAGAAAAATATCGAATGGTTTCACTTATAACAGGAATATAGGGGAGCCAAATAAGAAAGCAACATTCAGCTGGGAAGAAGGGGAGGGGGAGGGCTTAAAAGGGGGGAGGAGGGGAGCACGGAGGACTATGGTGATGGCTCCACGGGTGAACAGGTGGTGGTAACTTATGGGGAATACATAATAATGTAAAAGATACGAATAACAAAAATAAATATTATATTAAAAAAAAGACATTCTCCCATTAAAAAAGTCTAAGAATAGTAGCTAGTCCTACAAAGCTAACTCAATCTCATTCCTGACACCTAGCAATTCCACCATCAACCCCAACAGTAGACTGTTTTTAAGATACCTGTCAATGTAAATGCCACAAAGAGAGAACCAAAGAGCATATGCCTTGAACAAGCAAAGAATAAATATTTTCTCACAAAGTAAAAGAACAAGTGAAAAAATATATAAATAAAAGAGTACAAAAAAGCAGTAAGAGATTAGGTTGATAAGTTTATGAACAAGATCAAGGAGATAAAAGTTAGGAAATGTATATATAAATCAAAGCAAGAATGTGTTAACAAAATTAGATACTACTGAAAGTTGAAGAGCATAGCAGTCCTAAATTACAATGATGAATGAAGGCAAGTAGTTAAGTGGGTTACAAAGGGAAACAGAAGTGTTAAATGTGTAGATGAATAACTAATAAATAATGGGTATAGAACACAAATGTCTGCAGTCAAGTGTAGATAGTTAAAATACTGCTTTAATTCAAAATGGGTAAGTTAATTTATTATCCTGTTAATTTTTCACTGTTCACAGCCATTGAATACATCTATAATTTCAATTAATCACCTTATAATTCAATTCTACAAATATTAAGTTCCTACTTATGTGAAAAGTATTTTGTGGATTAGTAAGAGGAACAGTAGAAAATTAAACAGTTGTTTGCAAGAAGTTTATAGTCTCATATATAGCATAGCACAATTATATAAACAGCTAATTTACAAAGTCAAAATAATTATTAAAAAAATGTTATGGGGGCTCAAAAGCAGATGGTGGATAGGAAAGAGTATAGGTATAAAAAAACAGTATAAGCAAAAACACAGAAGTAAGAAAGTACAGGTAATACCTAAAACATTATGGCTGGAAGATGGGGAAGAAATGAGAGATAAAATTTTAAGTTGAAAACGATTTGTAAAACAACAGTAGACAAAGGAATATGGGTGAATATGAGTGGCTGAGTAATTAGAAAAAAACAACTTTCAAAATTTCTACAGTGACAAAATAATATGTAATGATTAGTAAAAGACTTTGTTTTCTGGAACAACAACTTTTTAGAATTAAGAACTTGCAAGATGCTAGATGAACTGGAATAGATATTTAAAAAAACCTTACCTGTTCCATTTCACATATAAAGAAAAAAGACCAAAAAAAAATGTTAAACTTGCCTCCAAAACAAACTTAATCGATGGAATGTTATAACCAAAATACTTTGTAAATAAAAGCCATCATCTATATAAGTAAGTTTCTTAGTCACCCAGGTACTTTACCAAAACATAAAAAAAGCACAACATGGTGAGGATGTGAAGGGAAAAAAGAATAGTTGGACAATGTTAGTGGGGATATAGATAGGCCCAGTACCTATGAAAAACAGTACGGAAGTTTCTCAAAATATTAACACTTTGTGTGCCGGTGCCCTTTAAATTTACCAGCACTTGGGGGCCAGCCATTTTCTGTGCCACCACATGAGTGGTATAAGAATTCAATAAAACACACACAACTCCTGAACTACTGGATATATTTTAATGAAATTTTAAATGCCTAGAGATTAAAGCTTCTAGACTGAGTACGATCAAAGAAATAGCTCCTAATAGTTTCAAATAAATCCACTGTGGCGTGAAAAACCAGAGACTAGATGAACATGTATTAATACGTGAGCGGCCACCTGATATTGGTGACAAAAACACGTACTAATACGTGAGAGGACCACAAAGTGTTAAAAATATCATACATTCCAGTAACTCTACTCAAAGAATATAAAAACAGTAATTGAAGGGAAATTTGTATTCTTGTGTTCGTTGCAGGATTATTTACAACTGCCAAGTTATGGAAGCAACCTACACACCTATGGGCAGATGAGTGGATTAAGAAGACATTGTGTATTGAATAGAAGGGAATATTATTACTCAACTATAAAAAAGAACCTCAACTCTTGCCATTATACTAAGCAAAATAAATTAGAAAGAGAAAGACAAATACCAGATGGTGTCACTCAGACGAAGAACATAGAGAAATAAGACTCAGAAAAAAAATCAAACCAATAACAAATTCTAGAAATCTGAAAAAGTTGAGGCTATCAGGGTTGAGCAAATGAGGAGGGGGTCAGCATTCTCAGTAGAGAACTACGGGTGCCTTGGTGGTGGGTGTGATGTGGTAACATGCATATGAAAAGGTGTGATCCTAGACTTCTGTACCTATGAGTCATATGTAGTATTGTTAAAAAAACAAAAACAACCAGACAAATTCAATCAATGAGTGCCAAAATACATTAAATAGGAATAGGACAAATTTCAGAGCAACTTATCAGGGAATTAATTTTAACTCATAATGAGAGATTCAAAAATTGTTAGAACACAAAAATACCTGTTCCTACAAAATGTGGAGAAGTAGTCTAACAAAAATTTTAAAAGCAGAGCCGTAAGAGGTGAAATCTAATTTTACCCACGTATAAGACAAATATTATGCAATTTCTTTCATGTCTAAAAAGTGCCTATAAACCTCCTGAATGTAACAAATTATAAAATGTGGTTCAGCCTCAACTGCCAAATTTTACAAGATTTCCTTTGTTCACCCTTCATACTAAAAACAACAACAACAACAACAACAAAACAAAACAAAAAGGATTTGAGCTTTACAGTTTTACTGAAAAATTATCAAGACCCACTCAGCAATCCCCAAATAACATCTTGGTGCTCCTTCTGTAAATCCTTGAACATTTTCACAAAAGGACTGAATCCAAATCATAACTTAAGATTTACAAGTTAATCTTTCTGCGTCTATAAACATGTAAAACTCTAATATCAGCCATGAATAAAACAAATGATAAAAATAAATCAAATGTCCAAATCAGTTTCAAGATCCAGTAACTTAAAGACACAAAATTCACACACAAAATTCACCAATCTTAATCTGGTCACTGGGAAAGAAAAGAAGTGCAAATCAGATCAGGCACGCCAGATCTGATTCCCGTGCACTTCTACACAATGGGCCTCCAGAGAAGAGAAGTATAATCAGTTCCCATGTGTCATCTTTGAGCATGTAACCCCAAGGGCATGGACCCTAAAGATGAACAACCCCAGAGACCTCTTGTTTACCGAAACAAACAGCAAGAACACACTTTTTTTCCTTTTTTAGTGGAGATTTTAATGGAAAAACAAAATCACTCATTAATATTCTTAACTAAAAAATATCAGAATATATTTTATTGAGAAGCAGGGCAGTAAAAGACTAAATTTCTGCATGATACAGAATAGAATAACATTTCTTACTAATTTTACCTTCAAATAATGCTAATTTAAATCAATTTAATAAGTGCTTCAAAAGATCTTAGAAAGTGCTCCCATTTTTCATAAATAGAAAGATGTTAAAATTCTGTCTCATTTAGAATCACTTCATTCATAATCCTGAGCAATTCTCTTAAGAAATAAAATCTTTGCAATTAATTATCTGACAATTTGGGGGACAGAACATTTCTTACTACAAAGAATACTTATTTAATAGAAGGGTCAAGTAGCCTAACTGCCACTATCAGAACAACTTCACCTCATGTTCAGAAATGACTTGAGCGTGTAAAACAGATTGCTTATATAAAACAATATAAACGGACATGTCCAAACCACAGTTCAATAATCTCAGTTTTATAACTGGAAGTTTTACCTTTACCCACTCCCACCCACTCCCACCTGAGCAGAGAGGGTTATAGAATAAATAATGAATCCTGAGAATGTAATGATTAGCATGGTGATTATAGTCATTAATAGTGTATTTTACATTTAAAAGTTGCTAAGAAGTTGATCCTAAAAGTTCTCATTATAAGGAAAACATGTGTAACTATATGTGGTAATTGATGTTACTTAAACTTATTGTAGAGATCATTTCACAACATACACAAATATCAAATTATGTTGTATACCTGAAATGAACATAATGCTATACACCATTTATATCTCAAATTAAAAAAAAAATATGAATCAGAAACTCAAATATGTCGTCCTGGGATTTAGAATGCCACATGAAATGTGTTGCCTCAAAAAGAAATAAATGCCTGATCTTTGGAGATATATCCTTCATGAGAATGTTGGAAGAAGACTTAATTATCAGATGAATGGTTAGATTGGAGCCACAAGTCTTGGTGAGCATGTTCTCAGGACTGCATGATGCGTTAAGATTAACACATACAAAAAAAATTCTCAATTGACAGAAAACTGTTATAATATGGTTTTAATCATCTCATTTATTACATATAACTAGTAGATCACCACTACCACCTCTTACCAAGGTAAGGAAAAACAAAGTCAATTTTCCTTTGATCCATTCCTCTGAAAGCAGGTAAAATCCTGTGTCTAACTTATTCCTGGCTACATTGCACACACAACGAGGAGCACCAAGACATGTGCTATCTAAAGGAGGTAGTCATAACTCAGCTCTAGTTGAAAGCACTGATTGTATGAGAATAGGCAAAGAAGTTAGTGTCAGATATTCTCATTTTTATCTTTTTTTGTAAAGCAATACACAAGTTAATAAGCAAAATAGGTTTCAGCCACATAAGGCACACACTTTGTATTTACTAATCATAATAGATTATACAAAGAATCTGCTTGTTTGTTCCCATTTCAACTTGTTTTTGGCATACATGTTTGTGCCAGTGTCTCTCAAATGATGTACTATTCATGGTTGACATTTTTCCAAGCAAAGAAGGAAAAGAGCTTTGTATTTTAGGTCACTTTGTGTGACTTTTAGAAAGCAACGAACATAATTATTTATGTAATGAATTTCTTACCAGAGTTATCTACAACAGTTTAGAAAGTGTCCAATCTATTGGAAAAAACATATTGTGGCAGGAGACGTTAACACCCACTTCTCACCACTGGACAGATCAACAGGACAGAAAATAAATACACAGTAGACTTAAAGAAGTAGGCCAGATGCAGTAAGATAGACAGGGCATGGCATCATACCACAAAAAAATCTGAATATATATTTTTCTCAAGTGCACATGGGACATTCTCCAGGATTGACCATATACTGGGCCACAAGACAAATATCAACAGATTCATGAAGACTGAAATCACATCAAGCATCTTCCCTGACTAAAAGGTATCAAAATAGAAATCAACACCAAAAGAAAGCAGGAGAAACCTCTAACACAGAGATTAAACAACAAACTACTGAAAGACTACTGGGTTACTGAGGAAATCAAAGAATAAATCAAAAAATACCTTCAGACAAATGACAGTGAGTACACAACCTTCCAGAACTTATGAGACAAAATAAAAACAGTACTAAGAGGGAAGTATATGACAATACAGACCCACATGAAGAAACAAGAGTGAGCTCAAATAAATAACACTGGTCAACAGCGAGATCGTTACTGACTTAAAAAGGTCCCAATCTACAGTATCTTAGTGTGCAGAACATAAATATAAACCTGAAAAATTTTATAAGCTCTCGTCTTGAAGATATTTCATATAATTCATTTTATGTTTCACTGTGTAAATTTATCCAGTAGAACTGCAACAACATCCTAAATCAGCCCAGAATGATGCAATATTGCATCGCATTGCATAATACCATCACGCACACATCATCCAGAGTTGATTGCATCATTTTCTGATGCAATGCAATAGTACTGCCAGGTGGGTGCTGAAGTAAGCTGACGTCAGCAGTGCACTATAGAAAGCCCTCTCGGAAAGGTTGAGCATTGAAAATATTTCAGACTTTGCGCGAGACAGTTTAAGGTACTATTCCATAGAACTGCTATTATTTCATCCATTTAGGCACAATACAGAACAGTAATGCCTCCAAAGTGCGTTAATAGTGTGGATAATTTCTGTGCTATTTGTGGGGAAGTGACATTTGCCAACCAGAAGAAAAGTATCACTTCTCAAGTGAAGAAGCCTTTATCATCTTGACTTCAGATGCAAGGTAGGTGACCAAGATAAGCCTTGGGCCCTGCACATATGCTGTGCTACATATACAACACAGCTTTCACAGTGGTTAAATGGCAAAAGACCATCAATGCCACTTGCAATCCCATGGTGTGGAGAGAGCTAAGTAACCACATAAAAGACTGTTACTTCTGCTTGGTTCCTCCTCTTTCTGGCGGAATAATGAAGCAAAAGAAGTCGACAATAGTCTACCCAAACATTCCATCTGCATTGAGACCAGTTCCACATGGTGAGGGACTTCCTATTCCAGAATCTCCAGCAGAATAGTCTCTTGATTCATCTGATGAGAACAAAAGTGAGCCAACCTATTCTTCTGTTCCATCAGCATGCAGTGATCCAGATTTTCATTGTGGTGCATCATCAACCCCACACAGAATTAACACAGGAAGAACTCAATGACCTGGTTCATGATTTGGACTTATCCAAGAACAAGGCAGAATTGCTGGGATCAAGACTCCAACAATGGAATCTTCTAGAAGATGTCACAATTACTTTCTATCGAAAGCGCCACCAGCAGTTGGAGCCTTTCTTTAGAAAGGAAAGTACTCTGGTATTCTGTTCCGATATTGAGAGCCTCATGAATGCCTTAGAAATCACTCATGACCCACAAGAATGGAGACTATTTCTAGACTCTTGGAAACTGAGTCTTAAGGCTGTGCTTTTGCACAATGGAAACCATCATCCATCTATTCTATTCCTGAACAGCTGTATAAGAGACAAGTGAAGAAATCTAAGTAGTAGTCTATGACTTGATTTTTTACAGGTATTAACCATAGGCCTATTACTACTGGCATGCATTTTGTGATGTAAACATCCATTTATTGCAGATTACAAAAAAAACTAGAGCCAAAATTAGAATTTGACTGTTAATAGTTGTGTTGAGCACATACAAATTGATAGGAAAAGACTAAAATTTTATTTCAGTAACACGACTTTTGTAAAAATTTGTTGACCAGTGATCTGTGTCTCACTTGAAAGAATTATAAAAAGAAGAGCAAACATAACCAAAAGGCAGTAGAAGAAAATAATAAAAATTAGAGCAGATATGAGTGAACTACAAATTAAAAGGACACTCCTAAAGATTAATGAAACCAAAACTGGCTCTTTGAAAAATAGACAAAATAGATAGACTTCTAGCTAGGCTCACTAAAAAAGGAAAAAGAAAACACAAATAAATAGGATCAGAAACAAAAAAGAAATTACAACAGATACTGCAGAAATTCAGAGGATAGTAAGAGTTTACTATGAATATTTATATGCTAATAAGTTCAGTAACCTAGAGGAGATGGACAAATTCTTAAAAAATTATAAAATCATCCAAGACTAAATAAGTAAGAAATAGAAAGCCTGAATAGACTAATCACAAGCAAGGAAATTGAGACAATAATCAAATCTTTTCCAATAAACAAAGTCCAGGTTTAGACAATGGAGAAGTGAGTTCTACCAAATCTTCGAAAATGAGTTAATAGCACTCTGCTCAAACTTCCTCAAAAATTTGTGAAAGAAAGAAGACTTCCAAGCACATTTTATAAGGCCAACATATTTTAATATCAAAATCAAACACAAGACACAAAAAAGAAAACTACAGACTAATTTTCCTAATGAACACAGATGAAAAAGTCTTCAGTGAAATATTAGCAAACCAAATCCAATATTGAGTTAAAAGAATTATATACTGGGGGCCTCCCTGGTGGCACAGTGGTTAAGTGCTGTGGAGCTGGCAGAGGCAACATGAGTTCGACGCCCGGCCAGGAGATTCCCACACGGTGCGGCAGACCTCTCCTGCCTCGCCCGCTGCTCCCCTCAGCAATGTATTTCTGACGATCTACCTGTTCTGCTCCCCACTCTGTCTCTGGTGAACCCTCACATCGCCCCATGCCTCTGGCCTATACCCCAGCTTGTATGCATAAATAAATAAATCTTAAAAAAAAAAAGAATTACATACTATGTCTAAGATTTATACCAAGGACACAAGGGTGGTTCAACACCTAAAAGTAAATCAATGTAATATACCACATCAATAAAAAGAAGGATAAAAACTCCATGGTCATATCAACGGATGCTGAGAAAGCTTTTGACAAGATAAAACATGGATTTATGAAGAAAACTTTTAAAAAAGTAAGGATAAATGCAACATCTCAACATAATAAAGGTCATGTATAACAAACACACAGCTAACATCATTCTCAATGCTGAAAAACTGAAAGTTTTTCCACTAAGATCCAGTAAAAGACAAGGATGTCCACTTTCACCACTATTTTTGACATAGTACCAGAAGTCCTAGTTACAACAGTTAGATAGGAGGATATAAAAGGAATCCCAATTAGTACAGAAGAGGGAAAGCCATCATTCATTGTTTGCTGATGACATATTATACATAGAGAACCCTGAAGACTCCATTTAAATACTAATTGAAAAAAACAAATAGTTCAGCAAAGTGGCACGTTATAAAATCAATACACACAAAAAGCTTCCTTTCTTTATGCAAACAATAAGCTATAGTGGGAGAGATTAAAATAATCCCATTTGCAATTTTATCCCCTAAGTGAAAAGAGATTCCCTACTCATGGATACAGAAGTCAATATTGTCAAAATAGCCATCCTACACAGTGCAAAATACAAATACAGTGCAATCATTATCAAAATTTCAATTGCATTCTTCAAAAAAATAGAACAAATATTACTGAAATTCACAGGGAACACAGGGAACCACAAAAGATCCCTAACAGGCAAAGCAAACCTGAGCCCAGAAAAAGGGAAGGATGATGGTATCACACTTCTAGACTTCAAAATATTATACAAATTCATAATAATTAAAACAGCAAGTACTGAAAAACAAAAACAGACATACAGAAAAATGGGACAGACTGAGAACCCAGAAATAAATCCATACTCATATGCAGAGTTAATCTATGACAAAGACTATACAATGGAGCAAGGAAAGCTTTTTCAATAAGTGGTGTTGAAGAAAACTGGATAGCCACATGCAAAAAAAAATGAAACTAGACTACTATCTCACACTATACACAAAAATAAACTCAAAGTGAATAAAAGATTTGGATCTAAGCCCTGAAAACATAAAATACATAGAATAAAACAGGAAAAAAAAACACTGCCTAACATAGGCTTCAAAGATGTCTTTGAGGATTCGACTTCAGCAGCAAGGAACACAAAGAGAATATAAACAATTGGGACTACAGTAAACTAAAAGGCTTCTGCACAGTGAAATAACTAACTAAAACAAAAAAAAATATTTGCACATCACACATCTGACATGGAGCTGATATCAAAGATCTACAAAGAACTCATATAATTCAACAAAAAGAAAAAAAAAAGAGCAATCAAAAAATGAACAGAAAAGCTAAACAGGCATTTTCCAAAGAAAACAAACAGAAAGCCAATAGGCACATGAACAAATGGTCATTACCACTTATCATTAGGAAAATGGAAATTAAAACTACGGTGAAATACACCTCATACCTGTGAGAATGGCTTATATCCAGAAGAACAGAAACAACAAATGCTGGTGAGGATGTGGAGAAAAAGTAACCCTCATATAGTGCTGTTGGGAATGGAGTTAGGTCCAGTCCCTATGGAAAACAGTACAGAGGTCTCTCAAAAGGCATTAAGAACCAGCAACTCCAATCTTAGGTATCTATCTGTAGAATACAAAAACACTAAGCTGAAGGGAAACTTGCCCTCCCATGATCATTGTAGTACTACTTACAATAGCCAAGGTATGGAAACAATGTAAATGCCCAAAAACAGATGAGTGGGTCAAGACAAGTCGTGGCATATATATAAACAAGGGAATACTCTTTGCCTATCAAAGAAATAAATTCTTGCCATTTGTGGCAACATGGAGTCAGAAAGAGAAAGACAAATACCAGATGCTGTCACTTATATGTGGGATATAGAGAAAACAAAGCCAACTAAAAAAATCAACCCTTGAAAATCTGACTAGAGAATGGAGGCTACCAGAGGGGTAAAGGCAGTGGGCGGTACAAATAAACAAATAAAAAGTGTCAAATCATTAAGATTGGTCTTTGGTCTAAATATTTTACAAACTGGCCTCCCTGGTAGCGCAACAGGTTAAGTGCAGCACTGTGGAGCTGTCGGTGGCTATGGTGGCGAGAGTTTGATGCCTGGCTGGGGAGACCTCTCCTGCCTCACCTGCTGCTCCCCTCAGCAGTGTATTTTGGTCGATCTTCCTGTTCTGCTCCCCCCTCTGTCTCTGGTGAACCCCCTCACCACCTCACACCTCTGGCCTGCACCCCAGCTTGTATGCAAAAATAAATAAATCCCAAAAAATAATAATAATAAATAAATATTTTACAAACTGGACATACAAGGGACCTACCCTTACCTCAGATTTATATAAGATGTATATTCTCTAAGAGGGCAGAATGTCCTAATTGTCTAGCAACACTAAAAGGCAAACACTAAAGCTTCTTTCCCACTACTCACTATCAACCTACCAATCAAACTACTTATC
Organism: Scalopus aquaticus; assembly: GCA_004024925.1. Taxonomy (NCBI): domain Eukaryota; kingdom Metazoa; phylum Chordata; class Mammalia; order Eulipotyphla; family Talpidae; genus Scalopus; species Scalopus aquaticus. The sequence continues at coordinate 102,034 of PVIJ01004741.1, read as the reverse complement.
AAAGCAATGAATACCCATTTAAGGCAGAACTGAGACCTAAATTTCTAAAGTAAGCAAACACAGATTCTGTTATTACACATATAAATCAGGTTGACAACCATGAATATTCTTTAAAATGCCAATGAGAAAAACAAGTGTGTTGTTCTACCCAAATGAACAGGGACTCTATCACAAAATAAAGAAGTTAGACAATGACTCATATAAAGTGGTTTTAATGATCAGAACAAAACCCCAAAACAAATGGCTTTGTGTATTTAGGGTGTCTAATCAATACAGGATTATTTGCTGCCACAATGAAATTATTGGCCCACATCTGTCATCCAAATATCAAAATGGGAATTAAAAAAATTCTTGCTTAGCTACAAGAAAATAAATATAACTTAAGTTCTAATTATCCAAATTAATAAGGGGATAGGAGAGAATAAAATATAACAAATAATTATAAAATTGCTTATATTAAAAGGTATTTTTGATCTTGACAAATATATAGCTAGCCAAACTACTAGAAATTCCCAATATATTAAAAAATAATTTTTAAAAATTACTTGAATAAATATTTCTTGATTTACTCTGTCCTTTTTCCATCCCCACAGTGTAAGTAGATTATAACATGCCTGTCCAAAAGTTCAGTTTTTGCTATTCTTATTGGCTCTTATTATACACAGCCAGAGACACTGAAGTAATAACTTGTTAATTCCCTCCCCTTGGGCAGAAGAAAATGACTTATAAATTTCTGTTTATGAATGTAATTTAGGAAAATACAGTACTGAACTCTACTAAGTAACAAGATTAGTAAGGTAACAAGGCTAATAAGAAATTGGGAACAAACTTTGCTTCAGATAACCTGGTACAGATAAAATCAATATATTTGATACAGTTTATAGGTACATTATGGAGAGAGGGAGGGGGAATCACAGACCAGAATATAAATTGGTACACCAGCAGTAAATTGAATAAATCCATGGGATTCGATGCCTAAATCTCAAACAAAGCAAATTGGAGGATCAGAATTCTACTGAAATAATTCATATAAATGATGGAAAACGAAAACAGAGGTCTTTCATTTGATTTCCTTCTACACCCAAATAACTCTTCCATCACTACCATTTTTTTCCCTTCTGTTACGTAAAGTAACTATCATACCAAAATGAGTATCACAATCTTTATTTCAACAATTACATATGGACCTGACTCAACTCTTCAAAATTTAATTTTCTCCAGGCTTTATGTGTAAACGGATCAGACAAAGAGTCATGTATTTAAAGTATCTCTAAGTACCAGCACTTAGTGTTAATCTTAATCAATATATAAACTATTTTCAATAAGATTTACTTTATTCAAAATTAAACTGTCTTTAAAAATGGATTGTCATTTTTAGGTTTTATGACATGTCTGTATACAAAAACATGTATTTTTCCAACATTTAACTAAGATGTGGTATTAGTTTTTTTCACACATGCATACCTACACACACAAGCCAGAAAATCCACTTTCAACTAACTTTTAAGATTGTTATATAACAAAAACAGGAACACCAAAAGCAAAGAAATCATAAATGAAACCATTAACATTTTAGTTGTAAATGTTCCATAAAATTAACCTGCAAAAAAGTTAGACAAAAAGAAAATAATTTTTTAATTACTTGAGAACTACTATTCTTGTCTAAACAACTTCTAAAGATATACCATAATTAACATTTACACCACGCAAACTTCAACAACAGTTCAGCAGCTAGACATTTTCTGGCCCAACATTAAGACTGAAAAATAGAAATCAGAAAAAGTTCTAGGGAAAATCCTTTGTAAAGTCATAACTAATTTAAAAATGCCTAAACTCTGAAAAATTGATATCTAGGTGTTCTCATTAAGTACTTCCTTTAAAAAGCTGAAATTTATTAGATAGCTAATTCTGAAAGAGGTACTACTTGAAAACACCACTAGATGACAACCTTGCTTCACAGTAAAATATTATCATCCTATTATCAGAAGCTAAGACTTATGAGTATGTAGTAAACTAGCTATAAAATAAAGGTTTCTGACATTTATTGTTTATTGGTTGAGGAGTAGAGATATCAAAGAAAATAAAACAGGCTATTATAACTTAAGCATTTGTGATTGCTATAAAGTTCACTCAGGGTTTTAAAAACTCATTTAGTAGGCATTCAAGAGGTAGTCAAGAGATATCTCCTCATAGGCAAAAAAAAACTAAAGTCTATCAATGGACAATTTTGTTTCCTATTCTCCACTATGCTCATCTTTTGGAAACAGAGGCATAAAAAGTACACATAAATTATTGGAGTTAATGCTTTTTTTATTGTGGAATAGTGATAAAGAGTATTGTCAACATCATTTCAATAATAGCTTTCTCTCACATCAAAATAAATAAGTACAATTTTAAGATAAAAACTATAAGATAGACTATAATACAGCACAAAGTTCTATTTTTATGACCTATTTTCAGATATTGAAATATTTTCCCCATATATAAACCAACCCTTGAAGACATTAGATGTAGAATGCTTATTTGTATTAAAAAAAAAGTTAATAGCTACTAAATCTGTGATTAATTCCTTTAAAATTTCATAATTGATATATTACAAATAGTAGCAGGAATGGAAACCTGTTATTATTTATTTTTGCAAACCAAGTCTTCACATAAATTTGAAGGTATAAAATGAAGACCTGGATATTTTTTACTTTCAATGGAGGTTATAAATTATATCCTTCCTCTAATTCAACATTTTCAAACATTAATTCAGAAGCAGAGGGAAGTTCTTTAGAATAACTCATTTCAAAATGTAAGAATATTTGGTATTTTTGTTAATTTTCCTCAGCACCAAGGTAATAGCTAGAAAACCAGAAATCAGGTAGAGTGGCTCACTTCAAGTCTGATCACCTCTTGCTCTACCTACCACAATACAGTATCAGCGTCTGCAGAGTCCATGCCAAGGGTCACCCAGGATTAACCAACCCATGGAGACTGCATATTCAGTTAAATTTACATAAAAAAATGCTATTTAAAATTGGATGGCATTTTTATGAATGGCTTGAAAGAGACTGTCATTTGATTTGTACTTTTTAGTAAGACAGACTTAATTGCAAGTCTTACCCTAAACTTTAATACATGTGAGATCCTAGGCAATTAATTTTTTGTGCCCCTATTTCTTCTCCTACAAAAAGAATGGAAACAAAACTGAAAATATCTATCTACAGAATTGTTTTAAGAATACATGAGGCAACATGAATTACCTAGTATATGATTGGTAAGAAATATTTGCTAAATAAGTATCAGTTTCTTCATTCTTAAATGCTGTATATTTGGTGTTTATTATGGAAAATATTTCCCAAACATGATGCTATTCAATTGTGCCTTCAGAGATATATGTACTCCTATGCTCACTGCAGCACTATTTACAATAGCCAAGTTATGGAAACAACTCTGCCCCATCAACAGAGCAGTGGATTAAGATGTAGTATGTATACATAATGAAATACTACTTAGCTATTAAGAAAAAAAGGATAATTTGCATTTCCCTGATTATGAGGGATATTGAACATTTTTTCATATGTCTGTTGGCCATTTGCACTTCTTCTTTGGAGAAGTGTCTTAAGTTCTTCTGTCCATTTTTTGACTGGATTTTTTTCTTTGTTTTTGTTGAGTCGTGTGAGGTCTTTGTAGATCAGACCCTTGTCTGTTGTATGGAGTGCAAATATTTTCTCTCAGTCAGTGGGCTATTTATTTTGGTGAATGTCTCTTTTGCCACAATGAGATACCACCTTACACCAACAAGAATGGCACACATTAAAAAAGCAGAAAACAACAAACGTTGGCAAGGATGTGGAGGAAAAGGAACACTCCTACACTGTTGGTGGGACTGCAAACTGGTTCAGCCTCTATAGAAAGCTGTATGGTGGTTTCTCAAACAACTGAAAATGGAGCTTCCGAACAACCAAGCAATTGTACTCCTAGGAATATACCCAAAGGACACAAAAACATTAATCCAAAAGGTCACATGCACACCTATGTTTATTGCAGCACTATTTACAATAGCTAAAACATGGAAACAACCCAAATCCCCCAAAATTGATGACTGGATCAAGAAGATGTGGTACATGTATACAATGGAGTAGTATGCAGCAATCAAAAATGATAAACTAATGCAATTCTCAGGAACATGGATGGAGCTAGAAGGGATCATGCTCAGTGAAATAAGTCAGAAGGAAAAGGAAAAACATCAAATGTATTACTTATAGGAGGACTATAAGAGAGCCAAACAAGAAATTAGAAGGAGAAAATAGCACACAAAATATAACAAAAGCAAAAACTAGCAGGCAACCACAAATAAGAGACATTCTAAAGGGGAGGGGGAGGAAGAGAGACCAAAATAGAGGAGAAAAGAGCACAAGGGACTATGGTGATGGTTCACGGGTGAATTGATGGTGGGAAACCTATGGGGTTACACAATAATGTAAAGGATATAAGCTAAATATATATATATAAAGGATGAATTCATGCCATTTATAACAACATGGATGGAACTGGAGAGGATTATGCTAAGTAAGAAAGAGAAAGTCAAATACTGGATGATTTCATTCATGTGGAATATGCAGGGGAAAAAAATAAAAGGCATTGACAAAACTAAACCAAAACAAGTCCTAGGAATACAACTGTAGAATTGAGGCTACTAGAGGGGGATGAAAAATGAGGGTGGGAACAAAAGAGGGAGAGGGCCCAAAGACCTAGGGCAAAGGACTATGGGTGCTTGGATGGTGGGGTGGTGTGCTAACACACATCTGAGGAAGTGTGAAACTATTCCCCTAGATTATATAGAGTCTTATAAACCAGTGTTAACTCACTTTTAAAAACAAAGCCTTTGGAATTCTTTGAAAATGAGGAAAAAATGAAATCTGCCTTACAAAAGGCAATTTCCTCATGGACTATAAACCAAGAGTAAAATATGTATATGAATCCTTATTAGAAATTCTGAAACTATATATTCTAACATACTACTCACAAGAGTTCACTGATTATTAAAGGAAGGGCAGCAAGATAGAATGAATCAAATTATTGAGCTTGTTGAAACATTCCAATTTTACATATATGGATGAAGACATCGATTTTTTTTTTTAAAGATTTATTTTTATTTATACATACAAGCTGGGGTACAGGCCAGAGGAGTGGGGCGGCGAGAGGGTTCACCAGAGACAGAGCGGGGAGCAGAACAGGCAGATCAGAAATACACTGCTGAGGGGAGCAGAGGGCGAGGCAGGAGAGGTCTGCCGTGCCATGTGGAATTCTCCCTGGCCGGGCGTCGAACTTGCGTCGCCGCTGCCGACAGCTCCACAGCGCAGCGCTTAACCGCTGCGCCACCAGGGAGGCCCCGAAGACATCAATTTTAATAAGAAGAAAATAAGTACTTCTATGACACTGTTCAACAGTTTCTGCACCAAAAAGCATTTCCAATGCAAAACACATTGCAATTGTTTTTACCCTATCTACCATTTATGTCAAAATTTAAAGTTGTCAAGAAATAGCTGGTTAAATAATAATTTAAAATTCTACAATTACAATTGCAAGAAATTTAGAAACTACCTAAATTGTCAATCTGCAGGGGAGTAGATGTATAAAATGGTATATGTGGTATAATCGCAAGGTTGACTACTACATAGCAGTTAAAAAACCACATGACTACTACATAGCAGTTGACTACTACATAGCAATAAAAATACATAGCATATTTTTACAATATTTTTAACTGTCTATAATATGACCTATACCACAGAGGAGTCCACTATGAACAAAATTCTCACACTTAGGAAGTTTATGAAACTACAAGGCCAGAGGATCCAAAAAAGCAATCTGTGAAATATTAAATGTAAATTCTTAAGTCAGTCAATAAAATTCCTATATATTATTTATTTACACACATAAGTAAATGTGTTTAATGATTTTAAAGAATACATGCAAAAATTATAATTAAAAAATTACAATAAAAAGTGTTTGCTTATGGAAAGGGAAAGAAGGGAATAGGACTGAAGATGTGGGCCAAAGGAAACCTCACTCTGAAACTTCTCTTATATTATTAGAAAAAATAACAAGTCAGTGTATAAATGAAATTGGACAACTATAGGCATTTGAAAGAATGCTATTTATTCTACTAATCTGTGTGCTTTAATTATTAAAAAAAAAAAGTAATAAAACCAAAAGGAATAATCCAGCTAATAAAGGTCCCACAAAATGAAGAGCATAGAGAAAATTAGCAAAGAAAAAAGTAAAAGACAAGTCCACAAAACTAAAGTATGACATAAATATTGACAGTGAAAGAATTAAGAGGAAACTATTCAATATAATAAATGGAGGAAAAATAACCAAACAGAACTCTGTGTTTGTGATAAGAGGATTCTAAAAAACTTACAAAAAGAAACTAAGAAGAATTAGGTTGGCACCTGACTTGATGATTAATAGATTAAAAATCAGAAAAGAAAATTACTTCCATTTATAATTCTATAGCGATCCAAAATATCACTCTGATGTGAAGGCAAAATAAATATAGTTTCAGACACAGAATGCCTTTCACAAGAAAAGGGAAAAAAAATTACTTTTATCCAACCATTCACAAGAAACTGAAGTACATGAGAATGGTATGTACAAGGAAACAAAATAAGAGCGTGAAACCAGAAAATTAATCCAATCCAAGAGAGTAATATCAAAACATTGAAATTCCAAAAGAAAGATGCACAGGAATAAAGAATAAGTAACTCAGATTAGAAAAAGGAAAAGGTGGCACTAAAAAGGGAGGTATCAGTATGGAAAAAAAGCAAAGGGGAAGGGAGAATCACACACATTTGATGATATTTTTTCTTATCCTTGCCATATTAACATCTTGGGTTGGATGATTCTTTGCTATAGGAGGCTGTCTTGTTCAGTATAGAATGCTTAGCAGCATTCCTGGACCTCTACGCAAGATACCAGTAGCACTCATCAAGCAAGTTAAAACAATCAAAAATGTCAAGATAGGGCCTCCCTGGTGGCAAATGGATTAAGTGGCGCACTATGCAGCGCACTATGAAGAGCCACTGCAGCATGAGTTTGATCCCCAGCCAGGGAGCTTCCCACATGGCGCAGCAGACCTCTCCTGCCTCACCCAAGGCTCCCCTCAGCAGTGTATTTCAGTCAATCTGCCTGTACTGCTCCCCACTCTGTCTTGGTAAATCCTCTCACTCCCCCCTCCTCCTACCACACACACATCTCTGGCCTACACTCCAGCTTGTATGCATAAATGAATAAATCTTTTTAAAAAATTGTCTAGATATTACCCATTGTTTCGGGGACAGGGAGTCTATCCAAGTGAAAACAGCTATCTTCAAAGTACTGAAGGACATGGCAAAAGAACAAGCAATGTTAAGGGGAGGAAATAAGGGCAATTAAAAACTCCAAGAAATAAAAAAAAAAAGCTGCATAAGAAAGAAAATTAAATGAGTTTATTTACATGATTTTCTATAAAGAAAATAACCACAATTTAGAAATATTCTATTTAATTGTGTCTGTAGTGTCAACCAGTAAAAAAGACATGGGAGATTTAACGGGAGTTACATATAAAAATGTACTTATTATCTACTTGAGACTATAATAAAGGTAGGACAGAAGTGAAGCAAGTTATGGACTCATAAAAACAATAATATAATTAGGGAGATGGATAATAAAATAAGGGTAATTATTCATCTACTATATGAATTGACAATGAAAAAATAAAATTATAGCTTATTTAGAACACCAAAACAACTGATAAAAGTATATGACTTTGAAAATAATCATCAGGAACATTAAGACTTTTTTTCTTAACTGAGGTAACACTGATTTACAATCCTGTACACAATTAAGGGGGACAGATTCACACCTCTTCAGATATGTCACCACACAAGATGCAACACCAAAGTACCCATAGTTCACCATCACAGACCACTGGCCTCCCAACCCCTTTGCTCCCACTACCAACTCCACTGTCCCTCTCTTGTAGTCTCAATTCTGCAGTCACATTTCTAGGATTAGTTCTGGTTTTAGCTTTGTCCCTTTGCTTTGTTTCTCTATATTTCATTAAGTGAAATTGTCCTGTATTTGTCTTTCCCCTTCTGACTTATTTCACTTAGCATCACACCCTCACCAACTCAATCCAAGTTGTCACAAATGGCAAAATTTCATCTTTTTTATAGCTGAATATTCTATTGTGTATATATACTAAATCTTCTTAATCCACTCATCTGTTGTTGGATATTTTGGTTGTTTCCAAAGCTTAACTATTGTAAATAGTGCTACAATGAACATAGGAGTGAGTACATCCCTTTGAATTAGTGTTTTTGCATTCCTTGGATAACTAACAAGAAGTAGAATTACTGGACCATGTGGTAGATCTAATCTGAATATGTTAAGAAACCTCCACACTATTTTCCATAAGGGATGGTGAAGTCTACATTCCCACCAATAGTACGAAGATTAATTTTTCTTCACACCCTCACCAAAAATGGTTGTTTCTGGATTTTTGATATGGGCCATTCTCACAGATGATATGGTATTTCACTGTGATTTTGACATGTAGTTCCTTGATGATAAATTGATAAGTATTTTTTTCATATGTCTGTTAGACATCTGTATGTATTCTTTGGAGAAACATCATTTAGCTCTTCTGCCTGTTTTTTTCTGTTTGAATTCTTTGCTTTCTTTTTATTGAGTTACAGTTCTTTTTAGGTCTTAGATATTAGTTCCTTGTGGGATGTAAGATGTACAAATATTTTCTATCATTCAGTAGGATGCTTTTTAATTTTAATGACAGTTTCTTTTGCATTTGACATAGTCCCATATGTTTATTTTTGCTTTTCTATTCTTTACCATAGAAGATGAGACCCTAAGGGGCCTCCCTGGTGCCGCAACAGGTTAAGTTAAGCACAGCGCTATGGAGCTGTCGGTGGCTGTGACAATATGAGTTTGAGGCCGGGCCAGGGAGAATCCCACATGGTAGGGCAGACCTTTCCTGCCTCGCCTGCTGCTCCCCTCAGCAGTGTATTTCGGTTAATCTGCCTATTCTGCTCCCCACTCTGTCTCTAGTGAACACTCTCACCGCCTCACACCTCTGGCCTACACCCCAGCTCGTGTGCAAAAATAAAATGAATCTTAAAAAAAAGATGAGACCCTAAAGACATCAATGAAGCCAATGTCATGGAGCATTTTTGCCTGTTTTCTTCTATGGATTTTATGGTTTCAGGTCTCACAATGAAGACTTTAATCCACTCTGAGTTAATATTTGTGTACAGTGTGAGAAAAAGGTCTAGTGTCATTTTCTGCATATGGCTGCCCAACACCATTTATTAAATAGACTTTCCTTTCTCTACTGTAGTATGCTTGGCACCTTTATTATAGATTAACTCTCCATGTAATTGTGAGTTTACTTCTGGGCTCTGAATTCTATTCCATTGTTCTGTGTCTCTATTTTTATTCCAATACCATACTCTTTTGATTACTACAGTCTTATAGTTTGAAATCTGGGAGGCTGATACCTTCATTTCTCTCTCTTTTTTTCAACATTGCTTTCATTATTCGGGGTCTTTTGTATTTCATATAAATTTCACTAGTGTTTGCTCTACTTCTTGAAGAATTCCACTGAAACTTTGATAGGAACCGTATTGAATCCATATATTGCTTTGGAAAGATGGAAATTTTAGCAAAGTTAATCCTTCCAATCCATAAGCATGGAATATCTTCCCATTTCCTTGTGACTTCTATTTTTTTTTTTTAGCAGTGTCTCAAGAGTTTTTATTGAATAGGTCTTTCAACTCTTTTTTAGGTTTATAGTCACATATTTAGTATTTTTTGATGCTAATGTAAAGGGGATTGTTTTTATGATGCCTTTCTCTCTAGTTCATTTCTTGCATATAGGAAAGCATTAGATTTCTGTATATTTATTTTGTAGCCCACCACTTCACTATACCACCTTATTGTCTCTAATAGTTTTTCAGTGGCATCTTTAGGGTTTTCTTTGTATACTACACAATGTTATCTTCAAATAGTGAGAGTTTTGTTTTTTTCCAGTTTGAATTCCTTTTATATCTTTCTCCAGCCTAACTGCTCTAGGACCTCTAATACTATATTGAATAGCAGTGATGAGAATAGACATTATTTTTTGCACCTGATCTTAGATGAAGAGCTTTCAGTTTCTCACCACTGAGTATGATGCTAGCTGGGTTTAATATATATGGTCTTTCTTCTGTTGAGATATAAAGAGATATAAAAAACAAATTTTAAAAGCAGCAAGAAAATAAGGATACATTACATGTTGAGGGAAGAAAAAAGAATTTCTACTAACTTCTCATTAAAATCAATTTATTCCAAAAGTAAATGAACGACTCATTAAAGTACTACAGAGGAAGAGTCAACCTATAAATCTATGTCCTGAGAAAATGACCTTCAAGAAGGAAAACTAGATAGATTTCTAGATAAAAACTGAGAGAATTCAGCTGACGCACAAATAAAAAAGTGCTATAAGAAATATTCAATCATATGCAAAATGATACAAGATGAAACTACAAGAAAGAATTAAGGGTAAATAAGAAAAAGTAAATGGATTAAACAGAAAATCTTCTAAAACTATCTTTAGATATAGATGCAAATTTATTTAGAACTATAGACTGCTTAAAGTAAAACTACTCTGAAGGATATATATATATATATATATAAAAACACACATGTAAAAGAACAGCAGCTAAACATAAATAATTAAACTTTAAGTTTCTACATAGTTAATGAAGTATTATTGTTTGAAGTCAGATTTAAAGATTCCTTTTGCAATTTTTAGAAGGGCAAACTTAAAAATGACACTAAGAAGTATAACTGAACATTAAGTACAGGAGACAAAACAGCATATATACTAAAAATACATGCTACATCAAAAAGAAGGTAGAAAAGGAGGCACAAAGAATAGTGGGATAAACAGAAAACCAATAATGAAATGAGAGTAAAAACAGACTTATCAATAATTACAGTAAATGAAAGGCTAAATAAGTCATATCAATAATTATATTAAATAATGAATTAAACGCTCGAGGATTTCCACTACTAAAAGGAGGAGTTGGGGAAAGAGAATTGAGTTCAAGTCATCAAACTACCGAATAATTAAATCTCTCCGGAAAACTAGGAGAAATCATTCCAAGGCATTTGAAATCTTCAATAGGTTGAGGAGAGGCAGCAAGAACAGATTTCTCTCAAGAATAGTTATACCAATCTGTATTCGTATAAACAACTTATAAGTGCGTCTGTTTGATCACAACCTTGCCAAAAGGCTGTGTTGTCATCTATTTTTTAACTTTTTGCCACCCTTATAAGTTAGTAAGGATATCTCAGTGTCATTTTAAATTTCATTTCTCTGAGTGCAAGCAATCTTTCACATGATTGAGGATCATTTTTATCTTTGAGAGTGTCTGAATTGTCCTTGCATTTCTTTTTCTGATATTTTTCATTCAGGTTATTGCCCTTATTTATCTATTTAGTTCTTTAATTTTGAGTTCTTTATATATATTATGGATTTTAGCCTTGTGTCTGTTTTATATGTTGTGTCTCCCAGCTTATCAATTATCTTTTGATTTTATTTATGGTACTTTTTGCTGTGTACTTTCAAAATTTTTATGTAGACAAATGTATTGGTCTTTTATTGCCTCTGGATTTGAGTCAGAAGAAAGGGAAAGAGAGCCTTTCTCTACACTAAAATTGAAGTGGAATTCATCCATGTTTTCTTCTACTACATGTAGTTTCAAATAGATTACGATCCATCTGGAGTTTATGCTGTGTATGGTATAAAGAAATTAATGTAATTTTACCTTTCTCCAAATGACTACCAAGTAATCCCAGTACCACTGCTTTTAAAAGTGTATCTATTTTCATTATATTGCTTTAAGATGTGCCTGTGTCACTTATCAGTTTACTGTCTTTCAGCTCCAAATTCACTTTTTGCCACCACCCCCAACTGTGAAAATGAATCTGATTCATTTAAATACATTTCTGTAACAACAGATTTCCTAATATTTAATCAACCTTAATTATTTTTGTTAAGAAGATGCTTGCCTTTGTTTAAAATTTGGGTCATGTGTCATGCCAAATGTATTTGATTGGTATTTATCTGCAGTTTTCCATTTATGCTTATATTGAAATCAATTATATAATATGTATTTATGGGACAATATCATTTTAAGTTTCAGTGTTGTACTGGCTTCACTAAAAAAAAATTTCCTTTCTTTTCTATGGAATGATTTATATGACATTTAGGATTATGTTATATGAAGATTTGGTGGAATTTCCCTGTGAAACCACCTAGACCTGAGCGCTCTCTGACAACTGGTAATACCCTCTATTTCTTCCACAGCCACTGTTCTGCTTAAGCTTTTAATACCAAGCAGCATCAACTGTAGATCGGGGACTCGGAGGGGAGGTAGAGGACCGGTAGGGGAGGAAGGACACAAGTCAAAGACTGATATGGTTTCACTTATAACAGGACTGTAAGGAAACCAAATAGGAGAGAGACACTTGGGGGGTGGGAGGAGGGGGAGGATAAGGGCACAAAATGGAGTAGAAAAGGACACAAAGGACCACGGAGATGGATCACAGGTGAACTGGTGGTGGGTTACCCAAGGGGAATACAAAATGTAAAAGATATAAATAAAAATAAAAATAAATATTAAAAAAAAAAAAAACAAAGACTGATAGGGAACCAGATTCCTACATTTCTTCAATTTCCCTTAAGAAAAAGTTTGGTGATAAAATTTATTTCTAAAGAATGTTTTTCTTCATATTGGCCCTGCCTTGGTATTGATCTCTTAACCCAGACTTGAAATAAAATTGTGATCTTTGTAAGCTCAGCAAATCATGGCACTCACTTAAAATGCTCCATAGATTTCTGGACTAGGGGTTCTTGGGGATCTATCAAGACAGCCATACAAAGTTCAGCCATTTGTGGGGAAAAAAGCACTTTCATAGCTCACAATTTGATACACAAAGTTAATCATGGTTTTTAGAGAAAAATTAAAGTATTGCTCAAAATTACTATATCCTTTAAGTATGTATATAAACTTAAAATTCAGGGCCTGGTTTTCTGAATAATGGGTTACACTTGTTAAATGAGCCTGTCTGGTTGTAATTACCAAAGTGGCTAAAAGAAGTATAAAAGTCCTGGTGAAACATTAATATAATTTCTATAATCAGAATAATGTTAAAAAAGAAAAGTGTGCAATGGATCCCAGTGAATATGAATACCTACATGGAGAAATAGTAATCCTACAAGTTGGAGGCCACACATACAAAAGGCAATGTGGATGGCAATGAATACTGAAAAACTGCATTTTATATTTAATGCTCTGAATAACATTAACAAAACTTCATCAACCTTTGTCAAATAAAGATGCGAAGTTTTTTTATAAGTTAAATTTCTAATCTAAAATAATCAGCTTGTTACTGTAAATTGAGTAAATTTAAATATGAATGGCTATCAAATATAATTTGCTAAAGACAAACTTACATATTTTACTAAGGACTGATATGTTTTAACAGGTTTTCAAAAGCACATTCACTGTTACCTCCCCTTTAGCGGCACTGATTTGATAAAAAATTATCTGTGGTCTAGTTTTTTTTTTATAGAATCCAAAAGTTTCCAGGTGTGAGAGAAATTCTCAACTGAAACCAATGAAGTATTTCTGTCTGCCCTAGACATAAATGGAAAAATTCTATTAAAATCACTAAACCATTTCAGAAACACCTGACAATTCTGTATTTGATACAAAGTCCCATTGCCAAGTACTGGCATATTCCTATCAAATAGTTAGGATTTACTAAAATGTGAGGCAACTCTATTTATACCAGTCATTATAAGTAAGGATAAGAACAAAGATTGCTGTATTTTGGGAAGTTATTTTTAACAAATATTAAACACACAGAATGTATTATTTGTTCCAATCTTGACATATAGCAATAATGGACTATTAATCATTTTGCTAATTACTTAGAGTGTACTTACAAGCAAGCCTTTTTTCTCTAATGGGTCAAGTAGTAAATATTAGATTTTGTAGACCATATTATCTGTCATAGCTACTCAACTCTGTCCTTGTAGCACAGCTTCTTAACTCTGCAACTGGCTATTTTTCAATAAAAAATTTTATTTACAAAACCAGATATTAGGCCAGATTTGGTTCACAGGCCATGATTTGCCAATCCCTTATTTAAGGTATAAAGTTTCTTTCTCAAAGACATATAATCTTTCTTTCTTCAAAAACTAGATTCAAATGATAGCACTCTGAGAAGTAGATTTAATCCTTAAAAAATTAAAGTGTACCACAGATTTACATGTTATATAACTGACTCCAAACATTTAATTTTTGAGGCTATCTACTTCTCCTTAGGTGAAATCCATATTTACAAAACAAATGGCAAATGTTTAATAATAATACAACATTTAAATAAGAATGTGAAAATACTTGTCTTCAGCTTCTAAGGCTTACTAAATTCACATCCATAGTAAGAAAATGAATATTGACTTTCCACACTCAAATTTCTTTCTCTTCTTCCAGTACAAGTAAAATAACATGTGACATGAAAAAAATGTTCTGTCTACCTATACACCATTCATCATTAACTTGAGACCCTATTATCTATGAGATTACAAAAAAGTGAGATAAACTTTCTGATGAGATTCAAAATCCCTAAGATAGAAGGATCTTGACTTTATCAAAGTAACTCTGAGACTACAAGGTATTCTAAATAAAGGAAATCAACTTTTTCCAAAAGTGATATAATATCAGAAATCCACATATGCAAAAATCACATGAATTTACTTACTGGCAACAATAAGTTAAAAGGGTTCAGGTTTAAACAACAAATGCTGGGGAGGATGTAGAGATAAAGGAACCCTCTCACAACTGCTGATGAAAATGTAAACTGGTCAAGCCACTGTGTGGAGGTTCCTCCAAACACTAAAAATGGATCTACCAATTCTACTCCTAAGAATCTACCCAAAGGACACAAAAAAACCACTCGCCTGCATTGCTATGTTTACTGCAGCTCTATTTACAATAGACAAGATATGGAAACAACCCAAATGTCCCAGAATAGATGAGTGCATCAAAATGTTGTTGTGATATATTAATACAATGGAGTATTACTCAGTGATCAAAAAAGACAAACTCATGCCATGTGTGGCAATATCGATAGAGCTGGAGGGGATTATACTAGCCAAAATTAGTCAGAAGGAAAAAGATAAATACCAAATGGGCTCACTTACATGTGAAATATAGAGAAATCAAGCAAAAGGTCAAGAAAAAGTAAAAACTAGCAAGCTGACCATAGAACTGAGGCATACAGCAAAGTGGGAGTGGGGAAGCAGGGGAGGGATGAACACAACAGAATATGGTGATGGTTCACAGGGGACATAGTGGTGGCAGGAAAACTATGGGGACTACAATCATGTAAGAAAAAAAAATTTTAATTAATTTTTAAAAAGGGTCCAGGTTTAACATTCAAAGCAAAAAATATAAGTTGTTTATTTAATGCTCAATGTAAGAGAAGAAGAACTTTAAGCACTGTTTGAGTATTAACTTATTAACCCTCATACTATACTAGAGAGTAGGTGTTACATAAATTCGCACCATAAAACAGATTAGAGAAATGAGGTAACAAGCAGTTAAACAATGTGTTCAAGATTTCAATCGTATTAATGGCAGAACCAGAACTGAACCTGGCTCAATAGAGTTGAACTTCAGAGTTCATGCTCTTAACCAACAACCACAATCTCAAGAAGTAGGTATGAATCTAACTGTAGATTTCCTTTTCTCAGTAATGCATCATAAAAATCCAGTTGAGTGATGTAATTCCAATTAATTCTTTTTTTTATTGAGGTAATACTGGTTTACAACACAGTATATAATCAAGGCGGATAGGTTCCCACCTCCTCAAATAAATGCACCACATTATACCCACCAAATACTAATTAATTCTAACGTAAATTTTAACTATTTAAAACTCATGTGAATTATTAATCTCAGTTTCAAAGGCAAATTCATTCAAATATGCAAGCCCATTCCACAGCAATGCTTTCACAATGCTACATCCTCTGACCTAGTAGATCTTACACACTGGGAGCACAGGCAAAAAAGAAAAAAAAAAGGATGCTGCAGGACAATACTAGAGAGGCTATAACAGTAACACACAAGTTGAATTTAACAATAGCATTCAATCAAAACTAGCTCATATTTCCATTTGAAAGTATGTGTTTTAGATATACAGAAATCAACATTCATACATTTTTTAAATAAACTTTTTGCTTAAAGCACTACATTGCCAATAACTACAAATAACTAAATTTACACACGAAGGTTACTATAACAAGGTAAAGCATTTCAAAAGACCACCAACAGTCAAATTCAATTTTTCATAAAAATATGAAAAATTCAAATAACAGGCAGGAAAAATTCAAATAACATTAGCTAATATAATAACGGCACAGATAAATCTCACATGACCAATTCTAAACTAAACCCAGTTCATATTAGTTCATAACTAAAACTGTAAGAAAGTCACAAAATATAAAAAAGCTATTATCGCATAACAAACATGACCACTCTTCAACATGCCGCACCAGGTATAAACATGATTAAATCAAGAAGGCTTGCAATTTCCCTTTATAAACAAATACAATACATAAAACATACAGCACTGTATTATAAAATAACATGTAATTAGAGAAATGACTATACAATGTCTTTTACAAACAGAGTAGTAACACTAAAAACAATATAATATAATTTCTTAAAATAAAAGAATACTGCCAAGCAAATTAAATCAAAAAGTATGAAAGGCCAAAACATAGTGCCTTGTTCACCCATACCAATTCATGCAACTTTACCACAATTTGGTAGTATTATACCACTGAGTGAAAAATACAAAATGTGTCCAGGTGAAACAGAATTACTTAGATCAGTGCCAAACCTCAAACTCTCTGTGTTACTGTCCCAGAAACTGATGTAAGAATTTAGAACATTTAGAACAATCTGACATTGCTATGAGTTTATAGTTTATAAAAGTATTAATCTATTAAAAAATTAGAAAATTTAAAAACCTGCAGACATCTGGAGAATCGCTGACTTAGGCAATATTTCAAAAGAAATTTCAATCCCTTTCAGGTAAATGTGAAACTAATTTTGGAAACCAAGAATCTTGTTTAAATACAGATTTTGATTTAGCTGGTCTGTGGTAAGATTGAGATCTATATTACTATTAGATAATGACAACTGCTGAAAATCGCACTTGTTCACAAGGGTGAACAAAGCAGTAAGGTGGAAGAAACCTGAGTCCCTAAATGACTACACAAAACAGAATTCCCAAGCACTCTGGTTTGTTTTGTGACAGAGGGAGGAAAAGGTTATGTTCTTTAGACATTTGAATGGTGGAGTGTCTATTATATTATATATTAGTCTGGTTTTCAACCCAACTACTTTGTAAAACAGTTTTTTAAGTATTAAGAGAATATAATTTCTCTTATATATAATTTGCAGCCAGCTCTTAGAGTCCATTTAAATAATATCAATGTAGGGCCTCCCTTGGTGGTGCAAAGGGTTAAGTCTCGGCACTATGAAGCTATCCACAGCCACTGCAGCATGAATCTATCCCTGGCCGGGGAGCTGATCCACATGGTGCGGCAGACCTCTCCTGCTTCGCCCACTGCTCCCCTCAGCAGTATATTTCAGGAGGTCAGCTTGTTCTGCTCCCCACTCTGTCTGTGGTTAATCCTCTCACCCCCCACCCCCAAACCTCTGGCCAACACCCTAGCTCTTGTATGCAGAAATAAAGCTTTAAAAATAAATAGATAATATCAATGTAAATGTTTATTAACGTAAGTATAAACTGGCAAAACTTTATGGCCCTGTTGCCCTTTCAAGATAATCAGACTTCAGTAAGCATACCATGATTTCTGTCACATATCATTTAAAAATATTTAATATTTAAAAATAATTAAGTCCTGGGCCTCCCTGGTGGCGCAGCGGTTAAGCGCTGCACTGTGGAGCTGTTGGCAGCGGATACACGAGTTCCATGCCCAGCAGGGAAGATTCCCACATGGTGCAGCAGACCTCTCCTGCTCACCTGCTGCTCCCCTCAGCAGTGTATTTCTGTTGATCTGCCTGTTTTGCTCCCCACTCTCTCTCTGGTGAACCCTCTCACTGCCCCATGCCTCTGGCCTGTACCCCAGCTTGTATGCATAAATAAATAAATCTTAAAAAAAAATTAAGTCCTTTCTCATTACCTTGTACCCCTTAAAGTATATACCACTCCACTGAACTGTCTTTTTTATTACAGCAAGTCAAAATCTCAGTTTGTTATCTCTCATTTTGTTAAGAAATTACACCTAGTTCTATGAAGATGTTTTTCAATTGTGAACTACCACTGCAAAAGAAATCTTGCCTTTATAACTGGTAGCAAATTCAATAAGGACAATGACAGGTGTCTGTAACAGAGGAAGCAGCTAGATAGTATTTATGAACAAAAGTAAAATGTTCTTTTGGATGACCACTTTGCAGCAAAAGACAGTAAACACAGTCACAAAAATAAACACTGAAAATTCACTCTATTGGTATAGCAATTATGTTTTAATATATGTATACAGAACACATTATTTATCAATTTTTAATTATCAAGTCACCCAATTAATATTTACAAAAATTTCTGATGGGTGTGTAACTAATTAGATGAACAAGGGAAAATCAGTAAAAACAAAACCAGAAACAGCGTCAAAAAATCTATGAGCAGTACTAAAATAAGAAAAAATACATCCTGATCCTGTAAAACTTCAAAATACAGCAACCAAAAAGATTCTCATGAGGCCTGGGTAATGCTACTTCACCCCTCCCAAGGAGCACAACTGAAGGAAGAAGTCAAATCAGCACAGTCCTAGAAAAATTTCTCTATTAATCACAATTCAAAGGGAAACTGCAGGAGTCAGCAGTCAGCCTGGAGAAAAGATCATACATAGTAAATCCCTAGGAGTACCAAGCCAGGTGCTCAGCTCAGGCAGCTGCACTGACCATTCAGAGCACGGTGAACTGAGGATACTGAGAAGGAGCCTATTTTACATGCTTCGTGTCCTATCCAGTGACAAAACATGGTCCTTCTGTTGTTTGTAATTCAAAGTTAGTAGAAGAACAACCTGCGCCTGGTAATGTCCTCAGGTAAGACCCCGGTGGGCTGGAACCCTATGCCAGCTTATAAAACTGCGAAGTGCCTATTTCTTTAACTCATCTAATGCCCTATAACGAATTACAATCTTGTCTTCCTAACCCTTTCTAATCATGGAATAGCTAATTCTGAAATATCAAAAAGAAAAGTAAAGATTTGTAGCATACTTCATAAAATGTCAAATGTATAAAGCAATAATTGGGACCAGGTATCCCTGGTGGCGCAAGGGGTTAAGTCACAGCACAATGAAGCTATCCTAAAACCACTGCAGCACGAGTTTGATCCCCTACCAGGAAGCTTCCCACATGGCGCAGCAGATCTCTCCTGTCTCACCCGCTGCTCCCCTCAGCAGTGTATTTCAGTCAACCTGCCTGTTCTGCTCCCCAATCTGTCTCTGGAGAATCCTCTTACCACCCCTACACCTCTGGCCCGCACCCCAGCCCTTGTATGCATAAATAAATAAAATCTTAAAAAAAAATGAAAGAAAGAAAGAAAGAATTCGGACCTACGAAAAACTTACACTAACAACTTTTGAAAATAGTTTCTATTTAACAATGGTTTGAGAGAATACTTCAGAGCCCCTTCAAGAACAGCTGATAGTCCCAAGCAAAGAAATTTCAAAATATTTCAATATTTGCATCTAACTAAACACATACCTGTAAGTGTATGTTTTATATTCAGTTTGAAATAAATATCAATGAATAGAGAAAATGTGTAATAGATCATTTTCTGCATTTCTATAACATTTTTCATTAAACAGAATTTTTTTCACAACATTCATTTCAGAAATGAAAATTTTCTACTCTACAAAAAGCTTGAAAAAATTTTATGTTCCTTAGGAAAACAGGAACAATATAATGAAAGACACCAAGACCATTTAGGATGACATTAGCATTCTATCCCATAAGCACTTGAGTTTCTACTGTGTACCTTGCACTCTGCTAAATGTTAGGAATACTACAGAAGATTTGATCCTTGCCTTACAGAAGCTTATAAAACAATAAGGCATCAAACTATTTTAACTAAGATAAGTCAAGTAGTCATTTATTTCTCTGAGTCTAAAATTAAAATTTATGACAAAAGGAAGGATTAGTTCATCAACTTTATCATAATTACCCCAACAATTTTCTGGACACTTAAACTTACGTATGTCTCTAATTCTCTCTCACAATAAAATCTGAACTGAATCAAAGTCACAATCAACTATAAAATGTTTGCTTAATTTATTTGGCCAATTTTTCCATCAATATTTATATTTAATGTCCCACATTATTTTTAAAAAGTCTGCCTTTATAATTTCCAAAATTCTCAACGTTCTACTTAAGAACTTAGTAAAATGTTTTCTCTTAACATCTTCACATATCTTCTATAGCTTCTGAAAAGCTGTTACTAAATTTTATTTGCATTTTATATTAGAGGTGTTTGAAGGAAGATTTTTGGAGAATTAAAAAAAATGACCTGTAGATAACCAAATTTATAATGAATGTTTTACAACTATTCTGAGTTTCTAATATCATCAAGTTAATAAACTAATACTGATCTAAATACATTTTGCCACAGAACTCTTAAAAACATTTCCAGTTTTTCTTTTAGAATAGCAATGACTTCATAATGCATTACAATGCTTTTCTCCCTCTCTGACAGCTCCTTAAAGGCTAATTCTGCTCTAAAATGCTGAATTTCCTCAGTGCTTGAATCTAATCTCTTTTAACTGACTTGATTGTTAGGTCACAGATCAACACTGCCTAATAGAAACATAATGCTAGCCATATATTTTAAGTTTTCTAGTAGCCACATAGTTTTAAAAAAAGAAATCAGGGGCCTCCCTGGTGGCGTAGGGATTAGTCTCAGAGCTATAGATATTGGGGTTTTTTGGATTTTTTTTTTTTTTTTTAGTTTATGGGTTTTGAGAGCAGGGTCCTTGGGTCCACTCTGGGAAAGGTTTCACCAGAGCTTCCCTTTCAGCGGCACGTGTTGAGTTTCTCCATGAGACAGAGACTTACTTACACTTAAAGAACAGGTTTATTAGGGACAGGGACAGAGAGGTAAAGGACGCTTTCATAGACACAAGCGGGCAGGAAGAGCTGCCCAAAAGGTACAGGTTTGCTAAGAGAGAGGCCTGCATGGTTGCAGGCAGGCAGGCAGCTCTGAGGAGAGCTGCCTCTGCTCAGGGAGGTCAGTGAAGAGAAGCCCTGGCATGGTACAGGTCATGGGCAGGCAGGCAGCTGCCCTGGAGAGCGACAGAGTGAAAAGGTGAAAAGGAGTCACAGGTGGACAGAGGGACAGCTGCCACGAGCCACCGCAGAGGCTGCACTGATATAGTCTTCTTTTCTCTGGGAGGGGCTCCTTCCTTCCAGGAGTGGTTTGTTTGCTGTTGATCCTGAATTACCAGCCAGGATTGGCAAGGGAACTGGGAGATTCCACAATGGGCTCAATCTCCATTTTCTTCTCCTTCAGCTAAGTTTTAGGCACTGGGGCCTAAGAATTCCCACTTACCACTGGGTTAGTGGCATATTAATGGCTACGCCGATTCCCTCACCCCACCTCCTTTTGTGAGTCAGGTTCTAGTCTTGTGATTCCTATTTTTTTTTTTTTTAAGTTCTATCACCTCCAACACTATCACCACCATGTCCTGAGTTCAATCCCGGCCAGGGAGTTAACCTACATAATGGTGCAGCAGACCTCTCCTGTCTCACCTGCTGCTCCCCTCAGCAGTGTATTTCAGCAAAGCCGCCTGTTATACTCCCCGCTCTGTCTCTGGTGAAGCCTCTCACCCCCTCCTCCTTTCTGGCCTACCCTCCAGTTCTTCTACACATAAATAAATCTTTAAAAAAAAAATTTTTAAAGAAATTAGGTAAATTAATGTTTTAACACAGTATGTTGAAAATATTCTAATATGTAAGCAATGTAGTTGAGATATTTATATTCCTGTATTTCCAAGTTGGCATATAGGTTTACATTTATGACATATTTGATTTTGGACTAGACACATCTCAAACATTCAGTAGCTAGATATGGCTAATGTCAGTAGAGTGCTGCTTTAGATGGTCTGATCTACGTACTGATTCAGTCATCAGCTATACTCCTAGAGACTTCAAACTTACATTTCTAACTCAGTCTTCTGAGTGCAAGTTTAGTACTTCCTAATGCTTAACTGGCATCTTATTTTAAATGACTCAAAGGTAACTCACGCTCAAATAATGTCCAACTTCAATTCATGATGCACCCCTCATTAATGTGGTCCTCTTCTAATAGCTCCTACTTAACTTACTATAATCGGTTTAGGTATACATGCAAGTCAGGCACCTAGAAATCAACCTCTTGACATCTTGGCACCCATTCACATATCTAATTCATCAAAAAAGTTCTGAAAAACATAAAGTATTTCCCAAAGGGGGGGGGGACCTGTTCATTTACCTCCTAAATCTCTCTCCAATCAGTCTACTGCTCTCCATCTCAACCATCACCATCACCCCAACCCTCCTACTCCTGCCTAACTCCAATCTAGTTTCTTCAAAGCAAATATACCTCAAAACTCAACTATGACATCATCCCTACTTTAAACTTCCCATCCCGATAAAATCTTTCAAGTGCTATCTTGCCATCCAACTAAAAACAAAATGTACCCTGACCCACAAGGCCCAAGCTGTATAATCTAAGCCCTGAGTGCCTCTAGCCACATCTGACTACACTGCCCCTGTCTTGTCCTTCATCCGTCTTGGTCCTTCCTTCCTCTCTTGTACTCATCATGACCCCAAGAGCCACATTAAATTTGCTTATGCTGCTTTCCCCTTGCTTAGTTCTTTTAGTTCCCACTCATTCTCCACATCTCAATGAAGCATTGTCTGGCCACCATGAAGAAACCAAATTTCTTTTATAAGCTCTTACAGAACCATGTCCCTTCTCATCTTTAATATGTTTTACAGATGCAATATGTTTGAATATGTTACTGATGGCTTTCTGCTTGTTAAGACTACATCTAATTGCATTAAAAAAAGAAGCTACCACAAGATGTTCAATAATTGCTGAAAAAGTATCAATCTGCCATGTTCTTTTCCTAAGTGGCATATACAATATACCCTTTTTATACATTGTTAATTCTAGAAAACCTTGCAGATTTCCCATATCTGGATTAACCGTTTTCAACAATACCCTTTAAGTGAAATGCCAGTGTATAATATTTAAATTCTAATTTTAAATGACATCCAACAACAAACAGTGCCTTGTGTATGAAGCATAAATGTTTACTATGCATACTGCAGCACACACATTACTTATTCAGGGTTACATGTTTCTATGCATTATGACTTATTGTCGTAAAGATAAAACATCTTCAGTAGCACAATAATGAGATGAGGGTAGCTATTTGTCTATACATTCATGGCTGTAAAACTACAATATGCATGAGAAGAGCTTGCACACACACATACACTCATACCCATGAAGCAAATGTATAAAACCTGTAGGGATTGTGGTACTAAGGTACAGGTAGGCTCTGCCCGGCCCTGAAGCACCATGCACTACTTTCCTCCTTCTCTACATCATCAATGTATTCTTTTTGGCTATTAGTATCTTTGATTTGCCACACTTGGTAATACTTTACATTATCACACACATATCTTTTCCTCTCTACTCTGCTTTGCTTTTTCACTCTGTGACTTCACAAATGTTTCTTAATTTTTACATGAGAATTTTTGCATTCTGGAAGTACAGTCTACTTTTTCTAAAAATATTCTGAAAGGGATTCTTCAGCTACTTCATATCCTACATATTTCAAAAACTTGGAATTTCTAGATAGATGGGACCTAACTGTAACAGGATATATCAAATGATAATATTCTTTTGTCAAAAATAAAAAACAAAGCAAAAATTAGACCAAGTTATGTTTTTATGGTTCTTTAAGTGTTATTCTGTAATTTTTATTTGATTTAGCAAATGCTGCTGTGCAAGAGGAGAAAA
This sequence comes from Scalopus aquaticus, assembly GCA_004024925.1. Lineage (NCBI taxonomy): Eukaryota > Metazoa > Chordata > Mammalia > Eulipotyphla > Talpidae > Scalopus > Scalopus aquaticus. The sequence goes on along the minus strand of PVIJ01004741.1, from coordinate 77,824 downwards.
TTATTTTCAACTTGCTGAAGCAGCAAGTTTCTTTTTATATTCCCTTTATGCTTGAGGCAGTCAAGTCTACAGGCAATTGAAACTAGATTTATAGGTTAGTCACCAAAAAAAAAATAAATAAATAAATATATATATACACATATCTATCTATCTATCTATCTATCTATCTATCTATCTATCTATATTACTGCAAGCAGCACCTTAAAACCTGAAAAATTATACAGTTCAATGGCATATGAAGCCATTTTTAGTAATTTACAGTATCAGTAGAGGCAGTCAGGCAATATGTACTATATTTTGAGACAGAAGTCAACAAGCCTTGTTAACTTTTATTTTTTTTCTTTTAAAGATTTATTTATTTATGCATACAAGCTGGGGTACAGGCCAGAGGCATGGGGCGGCGAGAGGGTTCACCAGAGACACAACAGGGAGCAGAACAGGCAGATCGCCAGAAATACACTGCTGAGGGGAGCAGTGGTCGAGGCGAGAAGTCTGCCATGCCATGTGGGAATCCCCCCAGCAGGGCATAGTCGCTGCCAACAGCTCCAAAGCACAGCACTTAACCACTGCACCACCAGGGAGGCCCAAGCCTTGTTAACTTTTAAACTTGTAATTAAACAATATAAACCAAAGAGATAGCTATGAATGTCATTAAACAGAAAATATCTCAAAACAGAAGGATCTCTCCAATAAGCTCTCCTGAAAATCAAACAGCAAATGGTTTTGGGCCTCTCTGGTGGCACAGGGGTTAAGTCTCAGCTCTATGAAGCTATTACAGCTGCTGCAGCACCAGTTAGATCAGAACTCTGGCCAGGGAGCTTCCCACATGGCACAGCAGACCTCTCCTGACTTGCCCGCTGCTCCCCTCAGCAGTGCACTTCCATAGATCTGCATGTTCTGCTCCCTACTCTGTCTCTGGTAAATCCTCTCACCACCCTCCTCCCCACCCCTACCTACACCCCAGCTCTTTTAAGCATAAATAAATAAATCTAAAAAAGAAAAAAAAAAAGAAAGCAATTGGTTTCTTCTAGAGTTCTTCAGCATGACCTATTTTTATTTCATCTAAAAAGGATTTTATGGTTCTGATCCTTTCCAAGAGTATATCAAGAGTACATTTATATCAAAGTGGTAAAGACAGAATATTTTATAATTGTGTATAATAAAAGCTTCCTGTACTTAATACACAATCCTATAAAGAAGTACCAATATTCTTTACAAATATACCGACACCAAGAGTTACACTGAAATAACATGAAGGAGCAACTTGATGTCTTTATATAAACTCTTACTGCAGGACTATTACTAATAGTGTATCATATGAAGGTGTACTTATATTGATGATGATACAAACTTTGTTTCTCATTTGAAGACTGTAATCATTCACCCACAATCTCTCGAGTATAGGTGTCTCCAAAAGCTGAAAACAAACAAGACAGGCACAGGGGTGGACTGTAGAACAGGACTATGAATTTCCTAGTCTTGATCCTTAACGTGTTTGGATGGACGCTTCTACCTAACAAAACGTGTAAAGTTCTCCCTCTGTGAACAGGTGAAAACTTAGAAATCAGAAATTCCAGAAAAATGCACTGAAATTGTGTAGTCATCTCAGGGCAATGTATGGTATAGGGAAAGCCCCTCAAGACAAAGAGAGCAGGGCATCCCTGGTGGCGCAATGGGTTAAGCTCTGCGCTGCGGAGCTGTCAGCAGCTGTGGCGCGAGTTCAAGTTCGATGCCCACCAGCGAGATTCCCACATGGTGCAGTAGACCTCTCCTGCCTCCCCCACTGCTCCCCTCAGCAGTGTATTTCAGCCCATCTGCCTGTTCTGCTCCCCACTCTGCCTCTGGTAAACCCTCTCATAGGCCCACACCTCTGGCCTACACCCCATCTTGTATGCAGAAATAAATTTTTGAAAAAAAAAAAGACAGAAAAAGACAAAGAGAGCAATAATAACTTTATAATCCACACTATCGATTTGTGCTTCTTTCTCAATTTGTCCCAAATTTGTCAACTTGGTTGTTCTCTAGTAATAAATTTTGATAAAGACATGTATAAACTATAATCTTTCTTAATTCAAAAGATGAATGGAAATGACGTTTGACATATACTTGGGTCAGAGTATATTAGTATGGTTATGGGAAAAATAATCAGATAATCCTAGAGGGTAAGATGAAATACCCGGGAGACAAGGCAAGAAAGGAGACTTGAAAGTTTATTTTCTCTTTCTCCTCTAACCATAATCTCCCCACCAAAGTCAAAACCCAGGAAAGGAACCTGGTGAAATCTTGGATCTTAGAAACCTGGGAGTCCTAGGAAAATATGTTCTTTAAAAATAAAAAATAAAAACATTATTTCTAATGCTCCGTATGGCAAATGCTCCGTATGGCATCTTCATTTCAAAACTGCGGGATAAGACAAAGACACAATACAACACCTTACCTTTTCACATATTCTTAAACTTCAAAAAATTACAGAATTATCCAGATTTTCAGATAAACCTAATCAGCAATTAGGTGTACCACTGCAGGATAAAGGTTTCTTTGATTCCAATACTATCATTTTTTAGAACAAGTACATTAACTTTTCCAAAGAAGAAGTAAATTTACATGCCACAAAACTCAATTTCTAATTTTAATCCAATTTAAAGATCAATTGGATTTAATCTAACTATTTTTAAATGGGGTATTTTGGGTCAACAACTTAAACTAGAAGTAGTCAGCAGAGCTAGGTAGAAATGAGTACTGAATCTTTATTTTGGACATCTGGACTACCTATAATGCTGAGAAAATTGTTAATATTCACTGCTTCAATTTCTTCATTTGTACATTGAGGTAGTTAAATTATACAACCACTAATTCTGTGGAAAATACCTTTTCAAAACCACATCTGATTGTCTATTTTTAAAGTTTCAAAAGGTTGATATTTCTATTTACAAAAAGATTTAAAAGGTTGATAAGATTAGTAGAAATATACAATTTCCCCTTTAGAGAACGCTCCAAAGAGAAAAACAAATAAGGCAAAGAATGAAGTAAATCTTGTATCTAGACATATTTATTCAAATCTCTCGTCTTAGAGAAGTTATTCCATCCATGTAGTCAAGCATTACAAAGCTACAATACCATTCAGATCATTACTTAAACACAGCCACTATACTTAAAAGTTTCTAAAACTCCAAAGTTCAAATCAGCAAAACCTAAAACTTTCTGTGCTATTGGCCATTAAGAGAAGGAAAAAATACTGTCAAGTTTGCCAAGGTGGCTACTCCTGTATTTTAAAATATTGATTTCTCTGGGGTTCTGACGAAGACTAAAGACAAGAAAAGTGAAGTATACTAAAACAATAACATGGAATAATAGCTCAATCTATACATATTGCTACCCCTTGAAGATTTTTTGAAATAAAAACATCTCAACACTAAATATTTCCTAGCTTAGTAAGTGAAGCTGATAGAACATATTTAATAATTGTTTAGGTATTTTAGCATCTATTTCTTTTTTAGGCCCTAAGTGAATAGACTGAAATTCTAGGAGATCCTCTTGTCTTCTTTAGAACAAGATTAGTCTGTTCAACATCATCAGGAATTACATGAAATGCCCAAATTCCTGGAAAGATAGTCTTTTCAAACCCAGAGCACTCCTGGCTTTGCCACTTATCACCACACAAATACAGCAGTCTGGTAGAAGCAACATGTAACAGATAACTTACAATACAAAGTGGCAAATATTACAATATAACATTGCTAGGGATTTATAACAAAATAAGAAAGCAGTGAGGACTTAGAATTCTATCTAGAGAGCCTAGCCATGGAATTTTGATTGGCAGAGAATTCCATTATCAATTGTATCAACTTTGGGGGGGGAGGGAGAGCAGCCATTCCAAAACCACCAGGGGATGCCTGAAACCCTATATATATACACCATGGCTTTTTCCCTATCATACATATATGCATACATACCTATAATAAAGTTTAATTTATAAATTAGGCATGATAAGAGATAAACAACAATAACCAATAAAAAATAGAACTGCAACATTATTTGTAATAAAAGTTATGTGAATATGCTCTCTTTCTCTCCTCTCCCTCTCAACATCTTTTTGTAGACATTTTCCAAATCACCACAGGTAACTGAAACCTAGGAAACCAAAACCACAGATAAGTGGACACTAAGGAACTACAGAAAAATAAGATGTTGTTGCATTCCTTTAAACAGCTTAGAATCCAAAGAACAATTCAGTATGTGTTTGGAACCAAAATAATTAGACTAGACCTTCTAAAGAAGGCAGGGTCTTGTCGGAAACCAGTAAAAAACTAAATTTATAATTGTCTGGCTGTTTCTGACCCTTTTGTATGGGTCCCTGCCGAAAGGCGTTTTAGTTCCTCTCAGAATTAATTGTCTGGCTGTTTCTGACCCTTTTCTATGGGTTCCTGCCGAAAGCTGTTTTATATTTGTGGCAGGCTTTTGGGCCTTGCTTTGGAACAATCCTATTTTGGTGGACTTTTACCCACAAGGGGTTGGATAAACTTTATGTGCTTGATTTAGAAACTATATTGTTTTTTCTAATTGTATTAAAGTTTCTTTCCACAAAAGGTCCTATATGTTTTGTACTGATGCGGCGGATGACAGAAACTATTTAGAACAGGGCAGCTTTGGGAGGTACATAAATAAAAATTTGGGAGGAACATAAATAAAACTGAGTTTTTAACTTTGCAGTTTCTTATGATCATGGTGTTCTATACAAAACACTGTAAGAACAATAATGCATGACAGTTATGAGCATCAGATTTGCAAACTGGTCCCTGCGCTCTCCCATTCAACACCAATTTCTAGCTAAATCCTGTACGGAAAAGTACTCAACAGTTTCTGCCTCCTTGTCCTCACCTATAAAATGGAGTACCTGTAGAACCAGAAGCAACATCTTCAAAACACAGGTGTTCTAACACTAAATCAACTTAATTCTCAAAATCAAACCCACACCTCTGAGGCACCTGTAGCCTCCATAATCTGACCCCAATCTTTCTGGTGTTATTCCTCACTGGAGAGGTTTCTACTTCCAGGGACCACAGAGATCAAGAGTCAGTTCCACAAACAGATAAGCACTCTCCTACTTCTGGGCCTCTTTTCCAGCTGTTCTGTGCAAAGCCTTTTCCTTACTATCTTTCAAAGTCCAAGTCTCTACATGAAACTAACTCTATAGGGCATGTGCCTGTTCCTCTGTATACTTTACCACCTCGTTGTGTGGGTTTATTCTTTCATTGCCTTTGCACTAAGATTAGTGAGCAACCAAAAAGCAGGGGCAAGTCTTTTTCATCTTCCTTCCCACCCCTCATCCCAGGCTAGCCCTATGAAGGCCAAGACAGGCATTACTGAATTACACTCAATGTTCACAACGGTAAAGGCCGCAGTTCTAAAACTATTTTTTGGCATAATTTTTAGTGCTTTCAGATCCTAAAATCTTGACATGAAATGTCTTAAAAAATCAGACCAACGCCACCCTTTGAAGAAAGTTCCACAGAGCACCCACACTAGTTGACACAGCGGTCATTCTTCGCTTCAGAAGTTGTGTGTGTGCCACAGAAGACCGCTTCACCCCAGTCCGTGCTGTACTTTAAAATAATTAGAAAGCAGCGACGGCCCGGGCGGCAGCACCCGCTGTGCCCCGCTGGGTCCTTAACTTCCTGCAGGCCCGCTCGTCTCGCTCCACCGCACTTGGTTCTCCAGCCCTCGCCTCCCTCGTCCCGCCGCAGCAAACATCCGGGAACGGCGCGGACAGCCCTGCAGGTCCTCCAGGGTGGTCCGGCTCGGGCCTGGGCCGTCGCCCGCCCAGCCTATCCTGCCCACGGCCCCCGGCCTGCCCCCGGCCCACCGCCCAGGGCCCAGGCCGCGGCGCGGCCGCCTGGAGAGGAGCTGGGGACTCACTCTGCTCCGCGTGGCGCCGGGGGCGGAGCCCGCCCGGAGGGCCCGGGGAGAGGCCGGGGGCGGGCGGCGGCCTCCGCCTACCCCGACACGCACCCCACCGCCCCCAACTCCAACCTTCCTAGGGGCTCCGGCCCGCGCCTACGGCCGGGCGGCCGACAGGACTCGCCACTTACCAACCCGCCTGGGACAACGCTGCGCTGGGGACCTCAGCCATGGTAGCTGCTTAAGCCGGAGGGGGGGCGATGGGGGGTCGGGGTGGGGGTTGGGGGAGGCCTCCTACTTGAGACAGAAAAAAAAAGAAAAAGAAAAAAAAAGAAAGAAAAGAAAAGAAAAAAAACTCCTCTGGTCGGCTCTGCAACTGGGCATGCTCAGTGCGGCCCGCGCTTCCGCGTGCTGGTTCCGCTCTCCGCGTTTTCCGAGCGGCCGCAGGGGCGGCCGGGCGTAGGGCAGGGAGGCTGCGGCGCGCCGGAGGCGGCGATCCGCCGGGGACCGGCAGTGGCCCGGAGGTCGGAGGTCAGCTTGTTAGCAGGGACCACGAAGGCTCTGCCTCGCCCTGGAACGCTGGTGGTTTTTGGGGTTGGGCCACTTTTCTGAGTTGCACACCCTGGAAACGGGTGGGGAGTCTCTTTGTAGAGCAGAAAGTGACGTCCGTCCGCGTGTTAGCGCCGACTGGCAGTCACCTCGGAAAGGGCAAGGTAACGCCGGCGTTGAAACGGATGGGTGGCTTACGGGGTGGGGTGGGTTTGGGGTGGGGAGGCGCTTGCATTAAGGCACCAGCTGATTAGGCCACACGTCGTGCACTGCTACTCAGGTGCTCCCAGCCCACTCCGCATGGGAGAAAAGTTTACTTTCTTAGAAAGACTTGCTCGGTTCACCTCTTTTTTTCAGTCTGCTGGGACGCAAACAATGTAGTGGGAGTTTTTTCCAGCTCTCTAAAACCGAACTGGCCAGGTCGGGCAACACAATAAAAGTAAATGTCCGTTCAAGAAAACCTACGCTTAAGGGCCAGGAGGAAGCGGATAGTGTGTGCTTTTACTCCCCGTCCGTGCCCCGCGCCGTCCGGTGACGCAAGCACCGCAGCTCCCAAGGCCTGGCTCCTACCGCCCCTTCGCCTGTGCCCTTCTCCAGCTCCCCGAAGGGCTGAAGCGCTGGGGCGGGCCCCCGCGTGAGCATGCGCGGCGGTGGCGTGGAGGACGCTCAAGCGCGATTGGACGGTAGAGTCGCACTCGCCAATCGGAGAGGAGCAGGCGGAAGAGGTCGCGGGCGAAGGAGACTCGTACTGAAAGTTTGCTCCACCCTCCTCAGTTTTTCACTTCTGCGGCTGCCCGGGCGACAGTCATTTCAACGTGGCTCTGGCACTAATGGCCCGATGCCAGGGAAAGAGTTAAGAATTTAAATTCAACCGCGGCAGCTTCATCTGAAGCTATCGTCACAGAATTAAATTGGAGACAGTGGAACTGGCCGGAGCCGCTCTTGAGACGGGAGAGCAGAATCAGAGCAGGAAGGGCATAATTGCCCTACATAGAGCTGAAATTCCTTAATACGATTTTTTTTCTCATTTTACGTAAACTACGTTTGATCTTCCCAAAAGTCATAATTCTAAAATTGCGATGCTTTGCCTAACCAATGCTGTTGAAATGTTTACGAGAACATTGCTCAGATACTGATTCTAGTGAGACATGTTGTAAGTACTTTAGAATCACGCGTATTTTCATCCTGTTCCCTGCAATGTGCGGTAGTGTACGGTAGGCCCATATCCCCTTACATAAGCCACAAGTATACTTCAATTTATAGTTACCAGTCATTTTAGGAGTTGGGGGAAGATTTACCGTTCTGAAGGTAAAGAGAATTCAAATTTTAACTGCTAATATTTTTTTTTATTGGTTGTCAGATAAAAATCTTTTCTTAAAATTTTACATTTTGCATTTACAGTAACTCTGCATGCTGACTTGTTAAACAGTTTAATGATATGTTGTCCCAATCATCAGAACTCTTCACTGGCTTAAAATGGGAAGCCTTTACATAATTGTTTCATGTGCATTGTAATACAATAATTTGCCACTACTTGTTGCTTACACACCATAAAAGACTAGTTTCCATTACTTTTGGAAATGCTTTGAAGGATGATTTGAGGATTTCCACTGGAGAAATTTGGAACAATATATAAACATAAACAATTACATTAATTGAGTAAAAAATAATGGATAAAGAATATGTTTAAGTTCAAAATGCCACTAAAAATAATTAAGAGAGGGTGAAGAGTTTTAGCAGAGGAATACTAGAGAATAAATGTAGAAAAAATAATATTAGAAAATCATCATTTACCAAATAGATCACAACTGAATCATGCAAATCAGAGGCGGCTAAAAGCCTCTGCATGAAGGGTTATAGAGTACAAGATTTTCACATGATCTCAAAGTTTCAAACTGTCTTTTCTTACAAAGGGGTAACAGGTACTTTTACCTTTGAAAAATTCAGTGCATTGTACAAGTGACCAAAACTAGAATCACTAATCATGGAACAATCTTGTGTGTTCACTGATGTAATGAATTAGAAATATATATCTAATATATAAATTATTTAAACAGTTTTCTAGACCGGTTCCCAAGGAGTAGATGGGTCCCTGTTAATTCCCATTCTATTCCCCCTGGGCACTTTTGGCATAGGAGACATTTTTTGATTGTCACAACCTGGTGGGGTGGGTGATGTTAAAAATCCTACAAAGCTCCTGACAGCCACCTCACTACAAATGTATGATACAAGATATCACTAGTGCAATGACTGAGCTATCTAAACAATGTTGAAACAAGTAAAATATGAGACAGGCAAATAAATCCAGAATGTGGTGTATTCTACAGGAAACCTGGCCTAGACTTTTCAAATGAACCCATGTAACATCAAAAAATATTTTTTCCAAATTAAAGAAACTCAGGATATCCTGATCTTATAAAAAGGAGAAGGGGTATTAGGAACTTTGAGGCAAAATCTTAAGAGACTAGATATCCGATAATATAATAGAATTATAGTTTTCTTCAGTAATGATTTTGTCCTTAACTTTAGGAATCATATACCAAACATTTATGACTGAAGAGTTGTGGTATTTATAACTTATTTTCAAATTACATATACACATGTATGAAAAAGATAGTAATGTGGTAGAATGTTAAAAATAGGTGACTGAAATAGAAGGCTCTGGATTTCTATTATATAGACTTTTTAAAATCTTTCTCTAAGTTTAAAAAAACAAGGGAAAAATGATGGATTACACTAATTTCTTTCACATCAAAATGTCAGATTGGAGTTATGTTTTATATAAATCAGTCAGTATCAGTGAATATGTAAGCTGCTGACTAAATGAAAACATGAATTCCCACTTTCAATATAAGTAATTGATTTGCAGAAAATATAAACTCTACAATGAGTTAAAAGTTCAGGGAGATCCCTAGGATGACAAAAGGCTGTGTAGGTGTAAGAGGACAAAAAGGAGTACTTAAATTTATTTGGAGTCTTTGTATAAATTAACAGAAGAGAGACTGAGAATTTATTCACTGTTTTGCCCATATCATTTCAGTGAAGGGAGTTTTTCAGACTGAAAAAGGATAGAAGAATATGGATGAGGAATAGAAACCATAATAAAAGGTGAGATTATTAAATTACTTAGCCCCTTGAGATACATAAAAACCTTAGACATTAATTCACTGATACCCCAGGGAAATAATAAAATAACTTGTTAAAAACTTGGATGAGCCAGTGCCAGAGAGCCCCAAAGAACTGCTGAACTCATCAGGAAATGTTAGAAGTATGGAAATAGGCAAAAATATTTTTAGTTTTAAGAAAGAGAAAATCTTTTCAACAAACAGTGCTGGAACAACTCAACATCCACGCCATACTCAAAATCAGTTACATATTTAAATATAATAGCTAAAACTACAAAACTCCTAGAAGAAAAATAGAGAGGCAAATCTTTATGACCTTGGGTTAGGCAATAAATTTGTCATCCAAAGCACAAGAAACAAAGAACAAAGAAAAATTAGATAAATTGGACTTCATTGAAATTTAAGTCTTGGCTTCAAAGGAAAGTGAAAAGACAGTCTACAGAATGGGAGAATACAGCAGGATATAGACTAAAGAACTCTTGCAAGTCAAAACCAAAAATACATCTTTGTTACAATATGGGCAAAGCCCTTGAACAAACATTTCTCTAATGAAGACATACAAATGGCCAATAAGTAAATGAAAAGCTGCTGTTTAATATCATTAATGATTAGGGAAATACAAATCAAGAGCACAATGGGATACTCAGCATACACTAGAATGACTATAGTTAAAAAATTAAGATGGACGATAAAAAGTATGTGTGAGGATATGGAGAAATTTGGAATTTCATTGCCAAAGGGAATGTAAAATCATGTGATACTTTGTAAAATAGTTTGGCTTTCCTCAAAAAGTTAAACATAGTCTCATCAAATATACTATATAGTATATATGTAGTAACATGTTAAGTATTAGAAGTAATCACTGTGGTTTTTGTTAACTACTACAAAATATAACAGGTTATGAGTATAATTGACAAACACAGCAAAATGAATGCTAAATGAAGAAAAAGATTGAGAGAACATACATAAATGTCACTCGTCTAATTCTGGGTGGTAGTAGGAGGATGATTTTATATCCATTGGTATTTTCCAAAATTGCCGTATATGACTCTTAATAGAACATTTTCAGAACCATTAAAAATATGGCAGAGTGTCTTCATGTGGCATCTTCTATGAAATCTTAGAGTCTCATATATATGCAATATATTTGGTAGTTGTATCCAAAGAGTCTTCTACCCTTAAGGATTTTATCATCTAATATGCTACAACATTTCTTGTGATGATATATTTTGTTACCTACCTTACTTCTCATTATTTGTTATTGGATGTTATGAATTATATGTTACATTTCAAGTACTGTTACAGTTTTTTTTTTTTAAAGATTTATTTATTTATACATACAAGCTGGGGTACAGGCCAGAGGCGTGGGGCGGCAAGAGGGTTCACCAGAGACGAGAGGGTTCACCAGAGACAGAGTGGGGAGCAGAACAGGCAGATCAGAAATACACTGCTGAGGGGAGCAGCAGGCGAGGCAGGAGAGGTCTGCCACACCATGTGGGATTCTCCCTGTCTGGGTGTCGAACTCGCATCGCGCACCGCCAACAGCTCCACAGCGCAGCACTCAACCGCTGCGCCACCAGGGCGGCCCCTGTTACACTTGTTAATGCAGCATTTGAACTAGGTACTCTACATACCTTTTTCATTTAATCAAATATCTTTCATATTTTCTTTTCAAATCATCATTAATGTACTTTTGACATACCACTGAAAATACTGTGGATGCAGTAGACATTGTCTTGAGATACTTAAGTTTCAGTAACACCTAGCTTGATCAAAAAGTAGACTATGTAAAGACACTGGGGATCCTACAGATCCCTAGAGCAGAAAAGTACTCAACCATATTAAGCTCTGAAACAATAACTGAAAGGCTGAGCTCCCAGCCAGAATCCTGCCCCTACATCTCGGCTGCATTCTACACAACTTTTTGTTTTCTTTTACTTCCTAATCCTTTTCTGAATTTACATATTACAGTTTCAGCCCACAGATAAACTAACTCTCACTCATGACCCCAAAGGGAAATTTCAGGAAAGACACTTGGCATGGAATGGCAGGGGTGTGCAATCTACCATAAGGTTCAGTTAGTATGTCCAGGAATAGGGACACATTTCGCACATGCTGCCAAAGGACCACCACATAAGAGAAACAGCAAATCAAGGGGTTACTTACCTAAGACACACCATTACAGTATTCCTTCTCAAGGTATAAAAATCAAATTTTTATTATGTATTATATTTAAATTACACAAAGAACCTATCGTCCATCTTATAAATGAATCACTTTTTAACCCCAGGAACAGGTAGAGGAACAAACACTGTCCACTCTTCTGTCTTGCTAAAAACTGGCCCACATATTAACTCATACGAGTAGAATTCAGGGAGGTCATGAGCTTTCTGTTTATCAGACAAACCCACACTTTTTAGCCCCAGCTGGGAAACATTCTTTCCCAATATTCGTTGCAATAATTAATCCAGATTTCTCATGTTTAAAATTTATAATTTTTACACAAGTGGATAGCTGTTAGTACGTTAAGCCCTATCTCTAATCAGTGAACAAACTCAGACACATTTGATGGGATATTTATATGATAAATTACTATAGGTTCAAGGTTTGGGAAACCTGGATTAAACCCCTGATGTTGTAATGACCAGGTGAATGTTCCCACTAAGATCCTTTACTTCTCTGCAACTTACATGGTTGGATTTCTCAAATAACTGGATTATAAAGTACTTTAGACCCTCCTGATGTCTGTGATTTCAAGTGCAATTTTATTCTTTCAAATAATTAGTAGGTTGGGAAGGTGTATATTCAAAAATGACTACACCAATATATACCCCATCTTACATATTCTCCTTAGAGTATGACATCCATGTGCTTCCACTGACAGATGTAATTGATATTTCCTCCTTTTGGATATCTGTAACTTCCTCCTTTTGGAATGCAGTGAAATTAGAGCTGCTTGATTTTTGAGGCTAGATCATAAAAGGTAAAAACTTCAGTGTAATATCTATACACAAAAAAAACCACATAGGGTGTTTCAGTCAACACCCTTCATTAGGGCCCCAAATGATAATCACCATCAACTGCCAGACACACGAGTGAATGAACTTTAAGATAATTCAGTCTTTTGCCCTTAAGTCCTCCAACTGAGGCCTTAGATATCCCGGAGCAGAGGAAAATGAGTCTGCAATGCCCTGATTTGCTGACACATAGGAAACATGAGAGAAAATAGTGATTCTTATTATTTAAGCCATTAAATTAGGGGATAATTTGGTAGGCAGGCAAAGTAACGGGAACCTGTGTATGAAAAACTATCATGTACAAATTGCCTAGGATATGCCATGCACTATACTAGGTTCCTTTTTGCATCATTTCCTTTAGTCTGCACTATGACTCATTATTTGTTCTTATGCTATATTATTGGATATATCTATGATTTATTTTATGCCAAGTTTTTTATCAATAATGCAATCCCAGATACAGTGTTCTCCAATGGGAAAAATAGTTAATACTTAAAGATGTTCCATTTCCTAGTGCTGTTCCCAGAAATGCACTGCATTGCCTGATTAGCAAAAAGGAAAAAAGTACCATGCAGTAATAAAAACCCATTTCAGGGTTCATATTAGGAGGGAAATCGTTTGATGTCGACATTTTTGAAAAATTATTTTTAAATAGTTAAAATTGAACTCGAAACTGCCTTCTATCTGTAAAGTTTATTTCTATAAACTGATCAATATATTTTTCATGTCTTAAAAAGAGGAATTTAGTTACTATTATGCAATATTTCTTCTTCCTCTTCTCTCATAATGATTAATACTTTTTTTAGCTTTCTTGAAGGTAAGAAGTGTAAGGGGGAAAGTAATGATCTCTCATAATTTTTTAAACATGTTTTATATCCAACATGTTAGACATATGTCAGACATGTTTTCTGATTTTTTTTTTATAGAAATGCAACCAGGGCTTTCAGCTAGTGTTTGAGAAAGATATTTATTTTCCTCAACCTGTCCCTATTATGAAAAAAACAATAATAGTAAAAATGATAATATGGTAAGATTATGTGTACACATAGCTATTGATACATATTTTTGATTTTAGGCATTCATTGTGACTGGTTGTAATTAATATCAGATACAGATAGTATATATATTATAAATATTATAAATATCATCATCATTATTATTATTAAAATACTTGGGGCAGAAGTTCAACCCAAATTGAGTTCAAAGCAGCAATTCAAACTGCTTTTGTTTTATCAGTCATCAACAAATGGAACAGATGCAGTGTTTTGTTGACAGATAATATTCAGTGGTATATTGAATCTTGAGCCAGAAACACTGGTGAATATTAAAGTCATAAATAATTCAATCCTTAGTAGCATCACAGTATGACCTCAAAATAACCCTGTTCAATCTGAAGCCACTGGTAATGGCCCAAAGTTCAGCAAGGCCAAATCATACCCTGCCATATATAGTAACACACTGTAATATAGAGTTTCAACAAAGAAAATACAGTTAGCATAATAATGAGACATTAGCTGAAATGCACATGGAGTTGTTGACCTGAAACAAAAAATATACAGAAAGGATGTGTTCTGAAGGATGCTGACAAAGTAATTAAAATAACTGGAGAAATAGACCTAGGTTAAAACTTAGCAAGTCATAAGTCCTGTCTTAGTCACTTAACCTCTAACTTATGCTCCCTGATCCTTGCAGACTATTTTAATATTCAGTTATTCAATAGAGTAAATTCAGAGCATTTCTGAATTTAATTCCAGTGCCCCTGCCACAGCAGCTCTACCCCAATACAAAACTTCGCATGATTTCCATAATGTGCTAATGGCTTTTCTTCTTTGGTGGCTTTTACTTACTGTGCCCTGAGCCTGGAATACCCTTCTTTTCCACGCTCTCTCAGATTTCACTTCTGTGAACCTTCACCTGATTTACCCAGACGTTACTGTTGCCTCCGCCTCTGTGTTCACATGCTATTTTGTATATCCATCTCCTACAGTCCTCACTATACCATATTGATATCATTTATGTATCTCTTCATCCATTTCTCACCTCATATTGTGACATGCTTAAAGGCCGGAACCCTTATTCTGTGCTTTTACTGTCTAAGAGGGTCACAGGTTCAGTGTGAGGACTTGGAAGTTAGACAGCAGGGTTTGGATCCTGACTCCATCTTTTATTAGCAGTGTGATACTGGAAGGGCTGCTTAACTATGATCCTCATTATCTCCAAATGTGTCTCCTAACAGGATTGCTTGGAAGATTAAAAGAGATCAAATACATGTACAGTAACTGTTATACTGCAAGTACTCAATAAACATTGGTTACTGGGTATAGTAAATATTTGCTGTCATCTGATTCACTTCTGGCTTAGATCAGACTAGCAGACTGAAATTAGTGCAGTGATACTATTTGTCCTTTCTAGATTAAAAGGGCTTCCTGCACTTATGAATTATTACCAACAAATCTCCAGTGCTTCATGGATAGTAATAAAAGGAATCCAAAGAGATACTATTTGAGTCAAAGCCTTTATTTGTTCCAGGATATCATCAAAACCACAAAATGACTACTATAATTATAATCATTATCAGCCTAGCCCAAATTCACTCCATACTCTTTCTCCATTAATTTGGGTGTGTACTTAAATTAATTTGTTAAAATACGAATATGAAAACAGTAAATTACTACCATTAAGGGGTATATTATTATTATTATTATTTTGTTATATTTAAAAGATTCAAAGTATATAAAACATTGAATGTTTTTATAATGATGACTGATGAAGAAGGAGGGACCATGAAGAAATAATTTTCTGTAGTGTTTTCTTGTAATTACAGCACTGTCATTATGCTTAGACCTATACTAAATAATGTGAAAGTCACTATGCTAAAATATACATCTACAAACTCACCTGAAATATAATTTAGCAACAAAACTACAATCAAGGATGTGATCTGTTCAGAGTGCAGGAAAGGAAGTGAACTTGGAATGGAATCTGATTATGCTCCTGCTACAAGGCTAAGAGCTTGAAACATTTTGCATTTTCCAGCGTCAAACTCACCCTGAGGAGGAATTAAATCTGGGTTATTGACTGGATATAAGTTAACTTTATTCATGACCCTGGGCAATAATAAATATGAGCTGCCAACTGTCTACAGCCACAGTCCTGAATACAGGACAGTGACTGAATGAAGTGAAAATCTCTTTGTAGAGCATGGAAGTCAGAAATCCTTCCCAGGGGAACAGGAGAATGTTTCTGAAATGAAGTAAAAAATGAACCCTGTTTTTCCCAGCCATGCTGCCCTCTTTGTCATGACTCCAGATACTTTCTACACAAAAATGCAAAGTGGCACTAAGGACAGCTTCTACTACTTAAAAACAGTATGTAGTACGTAGAAAAACTGAGTGGAATAATAATACTGTTCAAAATTTGACTCCCTTATCTCTGCTCTTCATTTCTTTTATTTAAGATTTGTTCAGAAATGTCAAGAAAAGAGCCAATATGGCATTACCTCAAAATGTATACTCTATCTACAAATGGTCAGGGCAGGGGGAAGGGCTTGATCTGTATTATATATAAATTATAAGTCTTTTTAAAATTCAAGACTCTTAGAAAATTCCAAATAGATTAATTCTCAAATATAGACCTTCCAGCAGATGATAGCTTAAAATTCTGACATTTACAAAGTAAAATGAGATTTCCTAGTTATTATTAAAAAGCAAAATTGAATGCAGTGGATAAAAATGTAAATAGATTATTAATACCTTAAAACTACAATTTTGTTCATTAGCTCAAGCTATTAAGTGTGTAATTTATTCTTGTTGCAACATTATATAGTTATTCTTTTAATCTTCATTTTAGTACTAAAAATACGAATACACACATGAGAAATAGATATTATCTCTTAGTAATTTTGATGGTGAATGAGTTAAAAGAAGAACCCAGGTATTCTAAGCAAGTCAAATCAGTAAATACATTAGTGGTCACAAGTTATCAGCCAAATAGTTTAAGACCCCTGTTATACTATTGAATAAGTGAAAGAAAGTGTTTTGTGTTGTGTTTTGTTTTACTCATCCTTGTAATATCTATGTGCCATCATGTGATGAAAAGTTAGGTCTCACTAGAGTAGTTATAGGAACGTGACTGGACCAAAAAGAAATATTTTTCTTATTTAAGGGAATATATTCAGGGGAAAGCAGCCCAAAAGTTCACAGAGGTAGAAATAATCTATAAAAACTCTTTCACTGCAAAATTCCACCAAAGACTGACTTTTTTCAATTCTTCTGATTCCATTCTCACTTAAACCACTCGGTTTAGTCTCCATTACCCATTACAACTGCTCTTGTCAAGGCCATCACAGAGTTCCACATTGCCAAATCCAATGCTCAGCTTTTTCATCTCTCTGTTTTTGGCCTATCAGCATTTCACATTTAACACATTGATCAGTCAGTCTTCAGGTAGAGTACAATTGAACACTTCTTCCTCCCTAATGCATTCTTCACTTTACTTGGAGAATACTTTGCTCTTGAATGTTCTCCTACAAGACAGATTTTAAAAAACTCCATAGAAACTGACCCATTTGAAAGGTGGTGTTTTTTTTTTAAGTGTACCTATGCTCAGAGAGGCACACTTTGCCAATACCAATAATATAAGATGCCTGAGGGCTCCAGTGATCTGAAGATTTGCATTATTGTAAAACCACTGCACCATGTGAGAGAAATACAAACAAAGCAAGGAAACCTAGCATGAGATGAGATAGGCAGTTTTAAAAGTCTGATGCTCAGGCTCCTACTTAGCATCTCTTGTTATGAATTCTTTCCTTGAAAAGGGGAATAATTATTCAAATTGCAATTATGCAGTGGGCTTACAGCTTGGGGCCAAAAAGCTGCTTAGTTATTGCCTCTTCACTTGCAGACCATATGTTCACTGTGCTGTAAGACAGAGGACAAAATAAAGGCCTTAACACTAAGGTCTGGGCAAATAAAGAAGAAATGGGAGGTGGTTGCTAAGAAGTACAAATCCCCTGCCTGTATTCCAAGTTGAAAGGCTGTCATTTAACAAGATAAACAGATTTGGAGATTAACCCATGGAATTGCAGATTCAGAGACGCTGAATTCTTGAACTGCGTGGCTAGAGAATCTCAAAATTAGTAAAAGTTGGTGTTATGTCAACCCCTGAATCCTAAGTAATTCTTAGACTGCCTCACAGTGATGTCCTGATAAATGATAAAACTGGCTGCGGGGAGAACCTGCTAATTTCTGTGATTTAAATAACTAAATATCCCTACCATGGCCATTCTAAGCTGCCAAAGTATGGAACTGAATACAGAATTGGGAAGAGAGAGACAAAGCTGAGTCTCACACTCATCTTCTCTACTCCAACCAGAAGTAGGCTGCTACAGACATACATCTACAGTTACTCATCACTAAATTTCATTACCTGTGAAGGCTAAGAGGCTAGGAAGATATTTCCAGAAAAGATCAGAGGCAGCCAAATGGACTGACCAGGGATTTCCCTTTACTTTCCAAGCAAAAAGTCCATGCTGTTCCTTATCTGATATGTACTATTGAACCAATGACAACTCTGAGTTGTTTTCTATCCTTTTCTCTATAGAAGTTCAAAGTTGAAATTAGCCTATTCCAACAACTGCTTTTTAAGTGTATTGAAGTGTACATTTGAAGTGTACGTTTAAGTGTACATTTGCCCAGAGATTCTCAGATCATGAGAGTTGTATCCAGATCTACTTGAAAGCATGCATCATCTGGGTATCTTAAATTTAGACTTAGATGCAAGTAACTATACCAAATGCTAAGTGGTACCCTTTCGGGAAGAGCAGGAATGCACAAGAAGGTGTGTGTCAGTATGTGCCACACTAAGTCGTTTTTGGCAGTTTATGTGTGTGAAGCAAGTTGTGTATTGGTATTGAGGTAAAGGGTGGACTCGACTTAATTTTCTCTAACACTCATCTCTCTCTTTTATTAACAGTAATGAATTTGGATTTCTTTTTTAGTCCCCATTTCTTTCCCAGTCTCATCCATGTGGTTAGGTACAATTTTATTTTTGATTCCAAGGAAAAGTATGTGACTCAGCCCTGGCCAATCAGATCTTTGCTTTCCTCTGGAAAGTAATTCTGGAGAGTAATTTAATCTAGGAAGGGCAGTGGATACATTAAGAATGAAAGCTGGGAGTTTTGCTGGATTAATAACAAGAGATATTTTTTTCTTTTCTCCTAAACTTGAATCTTGGAAGACAAAAATCTAGAGCTCCAGAACCCACCATTTGAGGCCTTAAAATGGTGCTCCACAATACACAGCACTGAAAGAGATAAATTGATTTATTTTAGTCCCAGGATCAAGCTAAACCTGTACAAGTTAGCTTATATGCGCTAGTAAGTTCTTTAGTCAATTTGGAATGGATTTTCTACCTCTTAAAAACGTTTTAAGTACTTTAGCTTACTTTAAATTAAAGAGAAAAATTTAAGCTAAATTATATAAGTTTTATCTTTTAATGCTTTGGATTCCTCAGAGTCCCTCAGATACAATCTGTTTCTTTAATTAAACAGAATACTGCCATTCAAAAAAAAAAATAAAATCACATTTAGGAAAGATAGAATACTGATTACTTTCTTCCCTCTCTGCTACCTTTTCAAAAACTCCAGAAAAGGAATGCATAAAACAAGCACTTGCCTATTTCATGTTTACTAAATTAAATTTAAAATTTGAGATTTTCACTGTAACTGGTTTCTGTGACATTGCCCCAGCCTTGTGATCTGTGATCAGAAATCCTGCTGCCATCACGATCTTGTGTGTGCTGTTGTTCCATTCAATTTTATTGACCCTCAGACCTGCAAGATTTTTTGTCTTTACAAAAATCAAAATGATAAATAGCTCAGATAATTAAGTAATTTATTTATCATAATAGGAGAAGGACGTGTTCTGGTAAAATATCCTTTTTTGCCATGGTATATCAAAATGCATTGGAACAAGCTGACCTTTTGATGTCCTTCAAATCTATATTGTAACATAAACTCTTACTTTGTCATATTATTGCAGCAATCCTAATGACTTCTTTGTAAGTTATAAATTAAGCAAAATATGTCTTGAAAGAGCATGGGGTTTTAATAATGACAGATTTTATTTACATAAAACTATTAAGTATCATCTGATAAAGGTAAATTGAAGTTCATACATAAATTAGTATATATTTCTTTTGTTTAATGAGCTATAACATAAAAAGTATATTGATCTTTCTTAAACAAAGATGTTACACTTTCTATTTTTTTAAAGATTTATTTATTTATGCATACAAGTAGGCCAGAGGTGTGGGGTGGTGAGATGATACACCAGAGACAGAGTGGGGAGCAGAACAGGCAGATTGACTGAAGTACACTGCCAAAGGGAGCAGCAGGTGAGGCAGGAGAGGTCAGCTGTGCCATGTGGGAATCTCCCTGGCCGGGATCGAACTTGTGCTGCAGTAGCTGCCAATAGATAGCTTCATAGTTCTGGGCTTAACCCATCGTGCCACCAGGGAGACCCTCTATTTTTCTTTCTTAAACATTGCTTAACATATCACCTTCCCATCCTTAAGTGCACATGGAATGTTTTGTTCCCCCTACTAGATAAGAGTTAGAAAAATTTCCAGGTCATTTCTTGAATTACCAGAACTGAGTAAGTGGTCTCAGAAAGACTGGAGTTTGAATAGAAGAAATCAGAGAATTTGTGCAGGGAAAGAAGGAAGGAATTTAGCATTGAGTTTATATCAAGAAAAATATGAAGGGCCTCCCTGGTGGCTCAGCGGTTGAGCGCTGCACTGCGGAGCTGTCGGCAGCGCATGATGCAAGTTCGACACCCAGCTGGGGAGAATCCCACATGGTGCAGCAGACCTCTCCTGCCTCACCCACTGCTCCCCTCAGCAGTGTATTTCTGATCTACCTGTTCTGCTCCCCACTCTGTCTCCGGTGAACCCTCTCACCGCCCCACGCCTCTGGCCTGTACCCCAGCTTGTATGTATAAATAAATAAATCTTTAATTAAAAAAAAAAAAGAAAAATATGAAGGCGCTGAATGGGATATAGAAATCCAGGGAATATTTGTTATTAGTCAGTTGTGTTATGAATGGACTAATACCCTTTCAGGGTTCAAAAGGGCACTTTGCAAAGAAGAGATTAAATTTAGTAAATGATAATCTAGTCCTCTGGCAGCAAGGCCCTCACCTTGAGTAAGAAATGGATTTACAAGGACTGTTTTGTAAAATTTGCAAAAGAACATTGCTTTAATCATCATCAATTAAAACCACTGTTTCAACTCTTCTTTGATATTGTTGCAGGCATTTTGGAGAGCTGCATAAGAGGAATTGAATTGGAGTACATTTAGTTTAGGTTCATTGTCATATATTTTAGAAATTTGTGAGCACTCCACTAGATAGCTGTTACTGCTAGTGGTCCAAGTATAGGTGTGAGTTTCAGGAATCTTCCCACATCATCTACAACCCATTGTGCAAAACCACCCAGTACTGTGACCCAAGAACATCAGTGGCATTGGTTAATTAAGTGCTGTCAATGGGTCACTCCCTAGGAAATCCTGAAATGCTATAGCTCATGTATGAATAAACTCAGTAGAGTTTTTCCCAAATTTAATATCATTAGAATTTTACATGGACTTTATCAACAGGAGTTATGAAGTTGAGACTTTACTGAACTTTCAAAAGTAGAATAAACAAATTTAAATAAACTGCTAGGAGAAAAGCTGAATTATCTGTGTATTCTCCAGTTAAAAGATTGTATCCTAAAATTATTTTCAATGAGTAATCTGCTAAAAAGTATGAGTAAAAGGGTATTTAGATATGTGTCTGGGAGCTCATCAATTAAAAGAAGTTTGTTAATTTTCTGTATTTTATGATCTTTGTGGTATTGCAGAATTTTGAGATTTGTAATTTGTTTTGATTTCTATGATCTTTCTAAATGAATATACACTTCTTTCCAACTCTCATATTCTTTTTCTTAAAGAGATCCCTCACCCTAAATTGTATAGCCTTCAGGACACAGAAAAACTGGGTCCATACAGGCCTTCGACTAGATATCAAATAAATAAATATCATTACAAAGTAATACAATGTAAAAAATTCTATCATTCAGGCACTTACAGATATCTAGATGATTTGCTGAATTTATGTAATCTCTCATCAAAACAACTATCTCACCCAATATTCATAATCAATAAATAACATTCCAGGAACGATATATTGAAATCTGATTTACAGCCCCTGCCAGTTCCCTAGGAAATGATACTTCATTTGTTTGAGGGTTCAATCACACTAAAATTTAAAGTTTTAAATTATTCTGGTCATCATGGAAAATCATTTTCTGGTTCTTCGCTTCCTTATTATATGGTTCTTCTCATCTAAACACAGCAAGTTCTTATTTGGATTTTTATTCAATAGATTTTGGCTAAGCATGAAACAGTTGCTATCAATTTCTCACTAGTTTCTGAACATTCCCAAGTTGAAATTATTTTAGAGTAGTTATTCATGGGGCTTGCAAGTTGAAATGAAAAAAGCTCTAAAATCAATTTCATTATAAGCTTTGAAGTAAAGGGATGTTGCATCAAAAACTTGACTGGTTGGTAGGTGGTATTTACTTATTTTATTCTGGAATGCTACAGCACAGCAGTTTCTCAACCACTGAAAAACCCAGCTGGTGATTTTCTGAAATACATTCCCTATACATAATCAGGGAAGTCTCAGCTTGACTGGTTGTTTGCACAGAATTCACTGAAAAGAATACATCTGTATTATTTCATGGCAGTGACTTTATTTATAACATTATGCACTTTCTGTCTCATAGTGGATACTGCAGTTAACCATCCTGTTCCATAGCAGGTTGCATATTTTCCCTGGTGGGTATCAAAATAGTGAAACTAACAAACGGTCCTCAAACCATTCAGTTATCAAAGTTTGCTGTATTTAATGGGCCAAAAGTCTAAGGGTTTAAAGCACTGCATACATGGCAATGTAAAATGGAGAAGAGCAATTGATACTTTAAAAATTTAACATCCCAAATTGTTAGTACAGTCTACAGGAAACCGGAGCTTTTCCTTAACCCCATTCACTCCCACTAGTGAAAAGAGTCAAGGGCAAAATGGAATCCCAAGTATACACTATATAGGTCTTGATATCAGGAGAGGATGCTTTAGTGGAAATTGCAGAAATACAATAAAAGAATTCAAATGAGACTATCATCCTCTTCCTATGCCACTGGGGATGCCTTCTTCACTCCCTTCCCCTCACTGTGATTAGTGTGTCAAAGTAGAACCTCACATACGTATTTCTTAGATGGGGATCTCATGCCATCCAAATTTAAACAAAGTAGTCTTTTGGAGTATTAGGATATTTGAGGCCAGAATTCTTGAGGATGCCTTAACTTTGAAAGGTCTAGTAGATAGCAGACCAGAGAAAGAAGACTTGCAAGTTCTTTTCATTCTTTAAAGAGAGGACTCTCTTTCTCTGCTAAGCTTCTTAGGTGGTTTCAAGGAGCTAGGGTCCTTGGTTTAAGCCAACCAAAGAAGACCGAGGAGCAAGGTCTCCAACCTCCCTCTGGTACAATCTAAAGAAATTCTGATGCATCTCATGTCCAACTGCTGCACCAAGCAGGTGGCCAGATAAGGATTTTAACTAAAACGAGACATCAGGCTTGAGTTTTACATTGTCTGTGGGCATCAATCAGGTTACAGGACTGAGCCAGGCAGGCCACGCCTGAAGACAATGTGGTGTGAGTGCAGTGATAGACGGTCAGTGCTGCTCATCTTCAAGGTCAGCAGGACAGAAGTAAGTTGTGGAGCTGTGGCAAACTGAAGTGCTTGCCCTCTCCAAAATGGGCACTTGTCCCTCCACTTTAGCTAATTGCTGCCAGGTAGCTTAATTTTTCAAGGGGAATTGGAAATCTGGATTTGTATGTAAAAATCTTCTGATTTTTAAAGTTTTGTCAATTAATTGAAACTTGTTAAAAACATAATGCTAACTGATACCATGCAGGTCACACAAAAAATACTGTAATCTTTGTCAGGAGAATATCATGTTATGTGATCTTTGTGTCCCTATGATTGAATGTAGCAGTAAGTTATTATTTTTGTATTTAAGAGATCTGAGGTTCCTATCTTTTTACATCACATGGTAGAATAAGCACTATCTGCTTATAAAAAATAGATTCTAAAAACAAAGTGGGAAGATTAAAATTCAAAGTAATTTAATATATTGAATTGACTTGGGATTGAAGGTAATAATTTTGCTTTCATTTTCATCTCAAAAGCTGAATAGAAAGAGAAAAACCAATGGGATATAGGCTACATTACAAACTATAAAAGAAGATTGGAGTATTGTAAAATACTTAGGTTAACAATACCTAATGTGCATGAGAAATTGATGGTAACTTTTTATGTCGGATAAATTTACTCAGTACTCTGATTTTTAGAATAGGTAAGGTTAGCAACCAGGGAAAAATTAGATTTGGAAATAAGAATAGGAAGTTCTCTCCATAGAAAATCAGAAAATGTACCTCTAATATATAAGCTATCACAATATGATTCAGCTCAGGAGAAAACCAAAAAAGCTATAGCACATTTATTTCATTTTACAAATACAATAGGTGCATGTATTTGGAAAAACTCAAGGATTAATTTAAAGAAAATAAGCCACAGGCTCTCTGCAGATAATTTAAAAATACCTCCCTGACTCACTGTAAGCTCAAGAAAATATGTGGCATGAATTAAAAAGATCAGGCTTCTGGAAGAAAAAAACCTTTATGGTTGATTGCAATGTCTAAAACAATGCATTGTCAAATATGCTACCACAGAAAGGGATAGAGCATTTCTTTAAAAATGTAATGATTACTCAAGTGGAAGATCAGATAAAAATAAAATTATGTGGGGGATAAAAACGCCCAGGACTCACCTTGAATTAATATCTCAAAGATAAATAGGAGCACAGACAGGCTCTCCCTGGTGGCACAGGGGTTAAAGTCTCAGCACTATTAAGCTATGGCCAACTGCTGCAGCATGAGTTCCATCCCCGGCCAGGGAGCTAACCCACATGGGCCAGCAGACCTCTCCTATTTTGCCTGCTGCTCCCCTCAACAGTATATTTTAGTAGATCTGCCTGTTCTGCTCTCCACTCAGTCTCTGATGAGTTTTCTCTCTCTCTCTCTCTCTCTCTCTCTCTCTCTCTCTCTGTCTCTCTCTCTCTCTCTCTCTCTCTCTCACACACACACACACACACACACACACACACACACACAAGCACCTCTGGCCTACTCCCCAGTTCTTGTATGCATAAATAAAAATAAAATCTTTTTAAAAATCATGTTAAAAAAAAAAAAACCACACAAAGTACTGGTTAAATGGGAACTCTGAATAGGTCAGTGGATAGTATCAAGGTGAATATCCTGTTGTGATATTGTACTGTTGTCTCGCAAATTGTTACTCTTGGGGAAAACGTGATAAAGGCTACATGGGATTTCTGAATAAAGTTTAAAACATGAATAAAAATATAAAATATCAGTAAGTTTTTAAAATACTGAAGGGCAGGAATTTTATTAGATAGGCACTTAATAATCACAGTATAATTATTACAGAAGAGAACAGAGAATTTAAATGAGTCGTTTGCTTCAGAGAAAGACATGCGGGAACTTCATATTGTCCTTTGAAAGAGGAAGGCAGATGATACTACATCAAATATAGGAAACATCATATTTCTGAAGTTAGTAGTAAAGATATGGGGGTTCAGAATCTGTATAGTTCAGAATCTGTAATTTATTGCCCTTAGCTCCTGTGAACCTAAGTAAGGGTAGGCACGCTGTCTTTTTATCTTTGTGTACTATTGTATACTCATCGCTTATGAGAGTACCTGGCCCATAACAGGATTCAACAAATGTTTGTTTTTCTATGGAAAAAAAAAAAAAGAATGAAGACCTCAGGATCAGTGAAATACTAGGGTAAGATCTGTCCCCACGAAGGAACTTAACTTGGTAATTAAATGAATGGCCATGGGTCTTAGAATACCTGGGTTCAAATCCTGTCTCATACCTAACCTGCTGGGTAAGTCATTGAATCTCTTTAGTCTCTAGATATATCCAGACTTGAAATGAGAATGGTGACAATAAAGCCACCTACTTCACAGATTTGTTGAAGCTCAATAAACTCAATGCAACAAGAGCACATTAGAACAGAGTCTAAGACAAAGTAAAAGCTGAATAAATCGTAATTGTTACTATCCATAAGGAAGATCCCAGTGGTAACTTTAAGAGTTATCAGCAACAATCTCTCTTCCATATGGGTAAATTAGATAAAAGTAGAATGACAATAATGACTAGCGACTAAGATAAATGGAACAAATAAAAAAAAAATGCTTGTACATCTACTGAGTTCTTCATAAATACAATTGTTGACTGAATATTTACTAAGTGGCAGGTGCTCTATGAAGTATTTAACAACAGCGCTAAGAGGTGGGTACCATTATTATGCCCAGTTTATACACGAAGAAAGCACAGCAAAATGGGTCAACTAACTTGAAATCAGAAAATCCAGGCTTTACATTGAGAAGTTGCCTTTGACATTCACAGGACAGAAATTTTTAAAAAACTAGAGTGTGATAAAGGTCCTAAATACCAAAGAACAAATTATAGATTGTCAGGCAGTACATACTATTAGAGAGTAAGTACCTGTGGCCTTTCTACCACGTGGGGCCTCTGCACTGTGTGTGTCTATGCACTTGTGTGTGTGTGAAGGACTTGGGTAAGGTGCTCATGCATGACTGCCTTAAAGACAATGGCTGACATTACGAAGCAGTCAGGGATGCATAGGTAGCCGTTGATTGATTGTGTGGCCGTGGTCTGAGGTGGTCTGGGAATAGCTCCAAAATTACACCAAGTGCCTGCAGAGAAAGTCCTCCCTGTGTACGTGGCCAACATGTCTGCTCCATTCCCCATAAAGTTGACTACCTTTGTCTCCCCTGGACCCTGCTCCTCCTGACATTATCACATAATCAATCATGCTTGTTTGTTTATTACTGCTACTAGCTGAGAGGGCTGCTCACTAAGCAGCAGTCTTGACTTGTAACCTGTTCCTCAACTTGGCCCTCAGGATGTCCCCAGGGACATGCTGGCAAGTTCCAGACCCAACAATACCAAAAATTTCAAAGCCTACTCAAGCATTATTGAAAATTATTTCTAAAACTAACTAGTATAAGATATCTTTCTAAATAATACATATGTCTAGATTAACTTCCTAGTGCCTCGATGATTCTAGAGAAAAGCAGCTAAAACAATCAAGCAATTTCTAGAAGGATAAACAAAAAGCTAGTAACTTTGGTTGCCTTTAAAGAAATGTGAATGATTGAAAGACAAGGGAGTAAGACCTACTCCTATCATAAACTTTTAGACTTTTCTATTTTTTTTAACTATTTATGCATTTTAAAATAAAGGACAAAAATAGAAACACTGGAGCTTGAAGAGTATATTTGGATATCCAGTTTGATCCCATAGAAAACTATATTCACCAACTATTCCTGTGTAGTTACTAGATTAGATAGGTCTTGATTTCAAACCAATATGACATTTACGAAGTTTCTTATACTTGAATGTTATTATTTTGTTACCTATAGATGTCACATAATCTCATTCCTAACTAACTTAACTTTTTATTATTATATAACTTCAACTTTTAATTTACGGCTTAATCAATATTTAAAAATCTGACCTTGATTTCACATATTTCTTTACTTGTCTGGTAAACAGTAAAAAACACTGTGGTAGGCTGAATAAAAACACGCCCTTCCCCGAAGATATCCATGTCCGAATTCTTGGAACTAGTGAAGATTACCTTACATGACAAAACAGACTTTGCTGATTTGAGTAAGGATCTTGAAATGACTCTCTGGATTATCTGGGTGGATCCAATGCAATGACAAGGGTCGTATAAGAGGAAGTCAGAGCAGATAAGAGGATAAAAGCAGGTTAAGAATCAGGCAGCCACAAGTCAAGGAATAGAGGCAACTTCTAGATGCTAAAAAAGGCAAGGAGAAGATGCTCTTCTAGAGCCTCCAGAAAGAATTTAGTCATCCCAACACCTTGTTTTTAGTCCCATGACACCCACTTCAGACTTCTGAACCCCAGACTGCAGGATAATAAATTTGTGTTATTTCAAATTACTAGATTTGTGGTGACTTGTCATAGTAGCAATAGAAAATGAATATAAATGTGTTTCCAACTGTTTAAGTATTGTAAATCAGAGAACAGATAAATAGATAAGTAGCAGCAAGATGTAAAGGCAGTAATATGCAGTAAGTAAGGATTTAGTCTGAGCAAGAGGTTTATCATCCATAAAAGTATAAAGTTATTATAGCAGGAGGGAACAATAAACAAAATTAATTATAACAGCAAGCAAATTTGTAAGTACTAATTATCATAGACATAGAAACTCATTAAAAATTAAATTTGATTTAACAAATACTGATTGACCTAAGTTGAATGTCAGTCAAGGACTGAGGCTTAGGTGAGTTGATCTAGGTCTGTAGAGCTAGGCAGAAAGCAAGAGTAGAATATAAATAAATGAGTGGGCTTGCCATAGGCCATGGAGGATGCGAAAGTACTTCTGGAGGCAGGGCATGAACAGTGAGCTGAGGCGCTGGAGTACACAGTGGAGGGCACCTGTGTGTACCTGTACCTATACTTGTGTGGGAGGGTGGAATTGTTAGCATTTTCCCAAATGACTAAAATGACTAGAGCAACAGGCCTAATTTTTGATTTCTTTATTTAGCTGTGACTCTATCATCTACACAAGGCATATAGACTTTAATTATTCAGACCCTTAGCATAAGAATAATTAATCCCCACAACGGCTATAATCAATATTCTAATCAGTACATTGACTCCATGGGCAATTAGAACTCTTGTTCTATCATAGGGTTTGTAAAAGAATAAAATAATCCTGATTGTTTAACTTTCTACATCATTTTGTTTTCTCCTTGACCCACCCCCACCGTCATTAGGTTCTTGAGCCCAGTGGATGAAACATTTATAAGAAGCTGTTTGACACATCTTAGTTTCAACATTTTTTTTTGCTATTTATTTCTTTACCTTGAGTTTTTGTGAATAAAAGGAATAAACATTCTCTTTAGAATAATTTAAATATATCTTCTCTTAGAAATTAAAAATGGAAAGAAGGGAGTGTTGCTAAGTAGAACTATATTTCATTGGTAAAGCAGAATTAACATTTGAAAGATGCAATATGAAGAGTTAAATTTCATGTAGGCTGACTAATATGATCATGTCTGTTTCATTTTCTTGACTTCTCAAACAAACAAATTTACCTAACTTTTAACACAAATTGAAAAAGTTAGTGGAATTAATTCATTTAAAAGAAGGTTAAATGTTATGATTAAATGGCATGTCTAACTATAAAAGATAGATTTGGAAAAATACTTATATAGAGCAGAGGACTGCTAAAACTTACTTATTGTGCTTGAATTAATCACCCTATTACCTTCATTTTATAATTCTCTACACTTAGTTAAACACAAGGTTCACAGTATATTTAAGGATGATACTCTAAAATAAGAATTAGATAAGCTTATGATATGATCAGTAAATCAAATTAACTTTTGATTAAAGATAATGGGAGAAAAACGTCTTATGAAGAGATGATGAATCAAGAATGTTAAATACTTAATACTTTTTGTGTTGTCATTTATAGAATATTTGTACCCTATAAGTAAGGCTAAGACTGAGCCTTGACCTTGGTTCTAGTTACGCATTACCCAAACTTTTGCTCCTCCTGAATTAATTTAGAAATAGAGACAGGTTTGTACACTTTTGTGTGTTGGGGCACAAGGCAGTATCTTCCTGTGTTCCCCTTCTGCTTCATGAATTGAGTTTTCCAGTGATAGATCCAGTCATGAACACAGCCTAACCTGGGTTACTTGTGTACCTTCTCTCCCTACTACAGGGATTACAGGAGATGGGCAACTGACTCAAGATGATCCTGTCAAAACCTCCTTCATGATGATGAAACTAAGAGAAAGTCAACATCAAATTGAGCATCAGTTCCTCTACTACCCTGAAACTGTTCTTGTCAAGATCACCAATAACTTCAGGTTGTCAAAGACAATTGTCACTTTT
The DNA here is from genome assembly GCA_004024925.1 of Scalopus aquaticus. Taxonomy (NCBI): domain Eukaryota; kingdom Metazoa; phylum Chordata; class Mammalia; order Eulipotyphla; family Talpidae; genus Scalopus; species Scalopus aquaticus. The sequence continues at coordinate 48,084 of PVIJ01004741.1, read as the reverse complement.
TCTTCTTTTACTTGACCTCTCAGTAGCATTCAAAGTTGAGGACCACATTGTCACCCGTTAGCAACTGGAACCTCTTTGAAATTTTTCTCTTGACTTCTGTGACACTTTTCTTTTGGCTCTCTTAATTTTCCCACACCTGGCCACCTGACCCATGGAAATTGTGAGTTAATAAGTGTAGGTAGTGTCAAGTCACTGAGATGTTGTAGTCAGCTTATCAACAGGAAATCACAAGTATACATCTAAAAACCTAAATTACAGAAGGATTATTCATTTAAAATATGGCTTTGTTTATAGCCCATAGAATTTTTCCCCTGGGGTATTTTCATTGCTAATTTCTAAATTGTCAGGAACTTTTGTTTCTGGTAAGTCTAAACCAGAAAATTCAAAAATCTCACGAAGAGAATTTAACGCTAAGTACATTTTTTACCTCACAATTTCCATGGGTCAAGTGGCCAGGGATAGCCTAGCTGGATCCTGTCTCAAAGTCTCATCAGTCCTGGAATTTTAGATTCATATCTTTAGGTTTGTCTGGAGACTGTAATATTTTAATATCTAGTATGGTTAGTTCTACTTGATTATGATTTTTTTAAAGAAATTTCAATATTTCTTTTGTTTTTTAATTTTTCTATTTAAAACTTAGGGACAATTTGTCTAGGTAAAAGACTCATAGACATTCTGTTTCTTGAATTTCTGTATGTTCAAAATGTTTTCCAAGGCCTTGAAGAACAGTTTGGATGGATATAAAATAATTACCTTAGTGACTTTACTAGGCTATGTCTCTGTATCAACCATTTTAAGTAAATTTCCCTTGAAGCAGTGTATACCCTTTCAGTAGTCTGATTCAATTTTTTTTTTAGCCTTAGGATTTTCCCCCAGCCCCCATTTGTTCTTCTTTAGGAACTCCAATTATGCATACATTGTATTTTCTTTAGCTGTTTTGTTACTTTATTTCTAATTTTTTAGCTCCTTAAAAAGTGTATTTAACTTTTCTACTTTCCCTCTCTCCCCTACTCCCATGAATTTTCTACAATATCTGTTACTCTTTGTTCTCTCACAGTTATCTTTATTTCTGTAATGACTTTACCTTTTACTACTTTTTTTTAGTTCTGTCACCTTATATTTCATTTAATTCTGTTATTTTATAATACTCTTATTATAGTACTTCCATGTGGTTTCTTGATGCAGAAATAAATTTTTCATTTTCCATTTTAAAAATATTTCTTGTAAATAAAGTACCAAATATCAACTATTCCTTGGCATCATTTTTTTGGAAAGTGTTCAGTTTTTGATTGTTATGGACACTCACTTTTATCTTTTTTTTTTTCTATAATATCTTTTTATTACTGCTCTGTTAGTTTCTTTTCTGATCAAGAGTTTTTAGTGAGATTTTCCTGTAATGACTATTTGCAGTTGTTTCCTAAGAAAGCTTTGTTACAAGCTTTGTTATAAAAACCAGTGCAGGGCCCTCCCTGGTGGCGCAAGGGGTTAAGTCTCAGCACTATGAAGCTATCCACAGCCACTGCAGTGCGAGTTCAATTCCCAGCCAGTGAGCTAACCCAGATGGAGCAGCAGATCTCTCCTGTCTCACCCACTGTTCCCCTCAGCAGTGTATTTCAGTAGATACACACTGTTCTGCTCCCCACTCTGTCTCTGGTGAATCCTGTCACCCCACCCTCACCCACACCTCTGGCCTACACCCCAGCCCTTGTATGCATAAATTAATAAATCTTAAAAAAAAAATAAAAACTGCAGCTACACTGCCAAGGACAACTTACTTTTATTTACAAGGCCATATAATTGACAAAGCAATTTGTACCCATGCTTTTATTTTCTTTTTCATCCTATCAGTACCCTGTGAATTAGATAGTATAATTATTATACACATTTTTCAGATGAGATTTAAGAGCAAACAGATTAAAAAGATTTTTCTAAGTAATAAAGTGATTAGAAGCTAGTCTTCAAGTCCAGGCTTCAGTACCACGTACATGGAAATTAATATCTCTCTTTGTGCTTAAAATAGTTTCCTTTCCTTCAGGTGCTTCTAACCCATCTTAAAATAGCAGTAATAAATAAATTTTGTTATTGATGTTCTTGTGAAATGACTAGGTGAAAGAATAATTTTTTTATTGCTCATTATCTTCTGATCTAGAATTTGAATTAGGTATAGTTCAGGTGATTTTTAAGGAAATATTTTATCTATTGTCTGTTCCATGGATAATTAGCTGACTATTTAATTCCATGGGTCTCAGGGTTCTTTGGTTTTTATATTTTGCCTTTATAGTATCTAGGCTAATACTCAAAGAGACTAACTCTTAATGTTTACTGAACTGAGATAAGACCATGACATCTTGAATCATATACAAGATTGAATCTTGAGATGAGACTTTCAGGCCCTATTTTTCTGCAGAAAAGTTAAATGCATAGTCTCCTTATTGAAAGAGACAGCATAAGGAAGACTATGAACTTCCTGTTGTGTAATTGTCAGTCTTAGTTCTCTTTCCTGCCCAACCATTCAGTTTTGCTCAACATGTCAAGGTAGGACTAACTGAATCTAAAATCCAAGATAATCCCATGGGACAGAGAGTTATAATAGCTTTTCTTCCATTCTTTTGTCTCTCTTTTGTTGCTATCTGTCTCTCTTCTCATTGCCTTTCTATGATGTAGTACTTTGTACTGCTGTACTTTGACTCAACAAACATAATTCGTGCAACCACTTGCCAACACAATGTTAAGTACTGGAGCTAGTGCTTGAGAAATAACTTTAATTGAAAGTTATAAAATTTTGATCTATTCTGAGGGAAAAGCTATGGAAACTCAATCAATAACCTAGGGAAACTGTCGTACAATAGCTTATTGTTATTTCCAATCTGGAAATGTAACAACAAACATACTTTGTAGTTTGCACAGTTTTTATTTATTACATATCATTTTCTCCTTCAGCCAGATTTATAGCTTATAAAAATAACCAAATATTTGCTTACAAATTGTTATAATGAAAATCTGTAGCCTGCTGCAGTAAGATTCATGGTCACGATAACTTTGAAAGCATTTGTTTGCATTTGGAATGTGGGGGAGTAATTTAAATTTAAAATTTTTGCATAAATTATTTATATGTTGAGTCCAAGATGCAGTGCAATTATGACAACATTTTTTAGAAGTGAGGCAGAAGTTTAAAATTTATAAATACTTCTTTTTATTTTGGCGGCACTAGATATAGTTTTCTAGAAAGCTGTATTTTTTGTTGTTTGAATAGCAGTTAGCTGTTTTCGCTCTCTAACAGATGGAACCAAAGCATTGTGAACATTTTTATTAAAACAGCAAATGAAGCTATGAAAGAAGTGTCACATTGCCAAGTATTCATCTTGCAAATTAAATTCTACAACTTAGCAGGTGGTTTAGGTTCCCTTTAGAAATTTAAAATCAGCTTATTTCATTTCTCTGTGGTTTAACAGAGACACAGGTTCACTGCTGCATTCACTTACACAGAATCTGTTTGCATGTTTCTTAGAATTGACAGTTGGGAAAATATTTGCCAACTCTCACTCAAAACGGCTTATGATTGCCACATTCAGATGGTTGAGTCTCCAATTTACTTCACTACTAAAGTCTACTACTTGTCTCTAGAGTATGTTTGCAAAACCTTGATAGATCCAAACATTTAAAGCCCACATTCAGTGTTTTTTGATCATTTTGATATTCATTATCTTTCAGTGTACTAGCGCTGTACTACCTAAAAAGGAAGCCCCAAAATTAGATGGCAGTTGCTACGGACTAAAAGTTTGTGTTCTCCCCAAATTAATAAATTGACTCCTAATCCCCAATGTGATAGTTTTAGGAATTGTGGGTCTTTGGAACATAATGGGGTCATGAGTATTTCAGTGTTGAATTTGTTAGAATTAGTGAACAACCTCCGGATATTGAGTTTCAATAAAAGTTTGATTCACACTTACACTATGTCCATTATGTTTTGTTTCAGAATTTTTCTCCATAATATCCTTGCACTGGAACCCAGGCTAAGATTCTAGCCCCTGTCTGCGACATTTTCAATGAAGAGGCAGAAGAATAAAGTATGTAAATTGTGTATTGGCCCATAAAACTTTCACATAGAAAAGAAATGTGTATACTGGCAGAAGGTTAAACATATAGACTCATGATGAAGTTGAAAGTCCAAAATTAAGTCTTTACACTTATGGTCAGTTGATTTGTTTTTTTCAAGATTTATTTATTTATACATACAAGCTGGGGTGTAGGCCAGAGCCATGGGGTTGTGAGAGAATTCACCAGAGACAGAGTGGGGAGCAGAACAGGCAGATCGACTGAAGTACACTGCTTAAGGGAACAGTGGGCAAAGCAGGAGAGGTCTGCTGCGCCATGTGGGAATCTCCCTGGCTGGATATCAAACTCGCGCTGCAGTGGCTCTGGATAGCCTCTCAGTGCTGCGCTTAACCCGCTGCACCATCAGGGAGGCCCTATATGGTCAGTTGATTTTTGACAGAGCTGCCAAGAGAATTCAGCAAGGAAAGAATACTCTTTGGTCTTCCCAACAAATAGTGTTGGGGTAATAGATATCCACATAAAAAAGAATGAAATTGAACCATTAACTCACAAAATAAATTTTAAATGGATCATAGAGCTAAATGTGAAATTTAAATGTAAAATACAAGTGTAAAATGTAAAGCTAAATATAAAATCTAAAATTATAAAGCTATTAACATAGGGCTAAGTCTTCATGATCCCAGGTCTTATATACATATGAGCCACAAAATAAAAGACAAAAGAGATAAATTTGACTTCATTAAAATGAAAAACTTTAAGCTTCAAAAGATACTATCAAGAAAATAAAAAAAAAAAAACCCCAATGAATGGCAGAACATATTTGCAAAATATGTACCTGGCATAGCTGTATCCAGAATTCATAAATAACTCTTAAAACTTAATAAAAGACAGACCAATTAAAAAATGGGCAATGGACATTGAATAGACATTTTTCCAAAGGAGATGTGAAAATGGCCAATAAGAACATGATAAAATGCTCAGTGTCATTAGTTATTATGCAAAAGCAAACCAAAATCACAATGAGATTCCCACAAGGGTAACTAAATTTAAAATACAGAAAATAGAAGTGTTGGTGGAGAAAATGAAGCCCTTATGCACTGCTGATAGAAAAATAAAATAGTACAGTTGCTTTGGAAAACATCTAGCAGTTCTTCAAAAAGATAAGTAGCGCCTCTCTGGTGGCCTAGGGTTTAAGGCTCAGCGCTATCATCACAATGGCCCATCCCATAGTCCTGACTTGGATCCGGGCCAAGGAGTTAACCTCTCCAGTCTTGCCTGATGCTCCCCTTAGCAGTGTGTTTCAGTAGATCTGCCTGATCTGCTCCCCATTCTATCTTTGGTGAATCCTCTCACCCCTAGCACCTCTGGCCTACACCTCAGTTCTTCTATGCAAAAATAAATAAATAAATTTTTAAAATACTTAAAAAAAAGATAAGCAAACCACATGACCTAGCAACCACACCCCTAGGTAGACATACAAATAATGAAAATGTGTACACACAAAAACCTGTACACAAATGTACACAACAGTATTATTCACAAAAGTCAAAATATGGGGACAAGCAAAATATCTATCACTAGATGAATTTTAAAATGTGGCAAATCTATACAATGAAAAATTATTCAACCATGAGAAGGAATGAAGTACTTATTTATTCTACAACTTGAAGGAACTTTGAAAACATTATGCTAAGTGATGAAAGTCAGTCACAAAAGGTCACATATCGTATGAATCATCCAGAACAGGAAAATTTATAGAGAAAGTCAGTAGACTAGCAAAGAACAAGGGATAGGCTGGAGGAAACAGGGGAGTGGCTGATAATGGATAGTGAGGTTTTTTTTTTTTTTCTGGCATGATGGAAATATTCTAGAATTAGGTAATGGTAATATTTGAACACCTTTTGAATACACTAAAAAATGCTGATTTTTTTATAATTTAAGAGGGTAGGTTTTATGATATGTGATTTGTGAATTATATCTCAATAAAGCTATGTATTTTTTAAGTGCCATTCCTCATTTCTGCTCAATTTCTTTGGTCATCGAAAAGTAATTTGATCGCAAGTTACCCAAGTAAGACAGGGAGTGGCAGTTCTATCAAGTACTTGGAAGGAAAGTGGAAATGTTTGGTAAACAGTAGTCATGACTACAGATAATACCTGCAGATGTTAGCCCCACTGGTAGGCATATTAGCCTATCATGATATTACACTTTCCTGGTCACAGTGAGCGAGCGTGTAACAAAAGTTGGGCCAACCAGTCCTTTCATGGAATAAATGTAGATTATAAACAGACAATATTGGGGTTATTAAATAGGAGGATGGGAGTCCGTGACTACCAGCAGCCATATATAAGATACCACCCTGTGGATATAGTTTGCATCTGTGACTTTTTAAACCCTTGCTTTTCAGCAGAAAAATTCTGATTAATGAGTTATTAACAGCAAAATGGAATTCTAATCTTACCATTTTGCCCAGCAGATGTCTCACATATTTCCTGAGAAATCCTGGCAGTATTTCTCTGTTGTCACCTTCTGCAATCTGCTCTCTTCCCCATGCTGTTTCCAATGTGTAGAGGAGAGGATTCTCCTACCCAATCCCTCATGATTCCTCTTCCCCACAACCTCAGACTTGTGCTTCAATGTTATGCCAGAATGAAAGATCTGTAATGGTATTATTTCTGTGTTTCACTGCTTGTGCTAAATAGCTTTCAAGGTAGTTCCCAATGATTCCCCTACTCACATGTAATTTTCCCTCCTTTTGAGAGTGGCCCACACCTAGTGACTCATTGCTAGCAAATAGAATACAATAAAGTGATGGAACACCACCTCCAAGATTAGGTTAAAATACTATGATTTCTGACTTGCTTAGTCTGTCTCACTTGCTCACTCTAATAGAATCCAGATACCATGTTGTTAGCTGCCCTATAAAGAGGCCCACATGCAAGGAATCAAAGGTACACTCTGTCCAACAATCCACAAGAAACTAAATCCTGTTGACATCACTTGAGTGACCATAGAAATGGATATTCCTCCATTTGATCCTTGAGATTTGTGCAGCCCAGCAGATAAACTCCAAAGCTTTAAAATTTAGCTCACACAGCACTTTCAGACTCCAGGGAGATCAGAGCTCCTCTCCACTCAGTCCCTTCTGCACAAACTCCAATGTGTATTAACATTGGTGGTTTTAAAGGCATTTTACTAATCACTGTATGAGTAGAGGAGCTTTTCTCTGATCTGAACAAAATGTTCAAAAGATGAATCCACATAAGGTATTCTTTGTGGTTTCTTGCTGTGTTGGTAAAGAGGTGCAATGAGCTCAGACACTGTTCCTGCATCCTCAACTTGAGGTGGCCTAAGTAGGTGGGAGTTGGGGTAAAGGACTTGACAAAAGCAGACCAAAGACTTCGGGCTACATTTACTGCAAGCAATTTGGCTTGCATTATGCACGTCTATCCCCATAGTCTATCCTAATTCACTTGTTTCAACTTTTTTAGAGCCAAAGCTGATCATTAGTTTGGTTCATAAATTCCGCTGTGGGACTCTGAAAGGAGGAACTACCAGTTACAGAGGATTTAGTAATCCAGGACTCCGTGTCCCAGCTATGTTGACATCATAGTTGATGTGATTTCTTTCTCTGTGAGGCTCTTCTTGACTTCTGGACTAAGCTGGGTATCCTCCTTGGGGTTCCCAGAAGACTGACTTACACAGGATATAGCACATTAAGCTTTGATTCTTTAACAAGGTTATTTCCCACTAATCAGGGAGCTTCTTAAAACCGGTGATCTTGTCATTCATCTCCTTGTCCTCAGTGCACAGCCTGGTTCTTATCCTATGGTATTTTCTCAACATGTTTTTAATATATGAATCAAAAATCTAGAATGCCTTAGCTATTAACCATATATTATCTTGACTTGTTATATAGAGCTATCATTCCTAAATTTTACTTCCTGAAATCAAATTCTGTCCATGTTGATGTCAGTTCCTGACCCTTTCTTAGCCCTTTTCCAGGTGGTCTTGCCTTGATGTCTGTAGTCTGCTCTATCTCAAAATTAAATGAGAAGACATTGAACTTGCATATCAACTTTCTCATCCAAGGACCCAAAAAGGGATGAAAACTTCAAGTCTAGAGCAGAGTGAGTAAGTAAACCCATATATCCTTCTAGGAGAACTCCCTAAGTATCAGTAACTTCACTGGGGGCAGGTTTCCGAACTGCTTTCTACTGCCTGGGTGTCTAGGCTTCCTCTGTCTTAGCCAACACTTCCGCACAGACCCACTCACAAACACGCAAAGTTTAACACACTGGCCAGAGCCCTGCGCCCCGTGGGAGCTCAGATAATGTCACTGGCCAACTGCTGGGATCAGCTCATCAATTGCTCCTGGACGCCTTGCTCCCAGGGAGAGGGATCCAGCCTGTACTACCTTGATTTGATATTAGTGAAATAAAAGACCTAGTCCGTGCCTGGAATATAGAAGTCACCTATCATTTCTCCTCTCGTATAACCAAGCGAAGGCTTTATCCCCCTCACATCTGGTAAAAATTCCTGTTTGCAGTGCTCATCTGGGCTCCTCCTGTGATTTCCCACAGCTTACTTCCCTCAGCTCCTCTGGGAAGGCTTTACTTTTCTTCTTCATGTCCTGAACATCCATCCACCTTTCTTTACACTAGTTTCTACAAGAAATTGAACCATATAAAATACGGTAGTTTACCATGGATTTTTATTAAACTGGAGGCTCTGGGACCATGGAGTCTCCAACACAGCCTTCTACTCTCCGACTTTATCTGCCTCTCTTGTCCCTTGGAGTCCTCCTCAGTGGTCTGCCCTGCTGAGCACAGCCCCAGGGACCTATGTCTGGCTCTCATATTTAATCAAGCAGTGCTTCTGCCAGTTTTGATTCCGAGTATTCTTCTCATTATACTTTTGTAGATGCAGTTTCTATGTGTGAATTGGCACTGTGCTGGATAAGTTTCTTCTCTAGAAATCCCTCTACTTCCCAAATATTCAAATGCTCTCCCCTCAAGACCAAAATGTCACTTTTGTTTCCAAGGCTTCCAGAACTCCGCGCATCTGCCTTGGAAGTGTTGGCTCATTCCCTGAGATGTGGTCTACCTTCCCCCAGCTGATTCTGCATTGTTTACCACTAAACCCCTGCTTTGGGAAAACCCTAACAATTGACTGGGATGGCAAAGCCTTTTCTGTTTCATGGATGTGTGTGCTGAGCCTGAGGCAGTGTTTTCTCCTGAATCTACACTCAGGGAAGCAGATTAATCAAAAAGATCTTAAGCAGGCACTGTTTGTTTTGCATGAACAAACAGCAGTTGCTCTTTGTTTAAATTTAATAGTTAAAAATGAACAGTTCTGGTGATAATTACCACATATTTATATTGGCATTTTACTTTTTAAGTTCCAGCATAACAGCAGTTTAACTCAACTGAATCATATTTATCAAGCCAAAAGTAAGTACTACTGCCTTTTAAAATTAGAGAGGATGGTGAACTTTCTGAAAAAGTGCCCTAAATTAATAATCATGGGTAATGTACACATCTTTTGTTAGGGAAAAGAGAGAAATAAAAAGTGCTACCAGTAGGTCAAAGGAAGTAAGGATAAAATCTGCTTACTAATACTGGGGAAGTTACATGAATTTCATCATTGCCACTCACATTTGCACATGTCGACTTTGGTAAATAGACCAGTTGAGCCTTGAAGAGCTGGCAGTACAAACCACACACTAACAACTTCACACCACAAAATGAATGCACTGATGCAGCACTTAAATACTGTAAGTGAGAGTGTCAACAGCAGCATTTTAAATAAGAGTATTGTTATTAGTAATCTCATTATTTGTGAGATCCATTACTGGTTTAAGAAACTGTTTAATTTTAATCCTGTGTCTACAACCACAAAAAGGAAATTTTCCTTTTTCACTGTGGCATTCTATTGGCACCTCAATCCATCACATGGTACACAGATGTTTTAATTACAACTCATCCATTTGGGAGCTTCCTACCTGCTCCTAGTAAATAATTCTAAATAGAAATATTTAAAAAGAGACCAAATTATGAATTAAAAACAATTATCAATTTGTAATTAGAAATACAGTACATTTAATATATGTTTATTAAGATGTGTCCTAAGTTATTTTTTTACCTTACAACTTTAAGATACAACTTAAATTATAGAATTAAAAAAATGGCAGGACTTTACAGGTTACCAAGACAAATCTTGCTTCAATTTGCTATATAAAGTTACAAGAAGTTAATTATGTATCTGAGACCACACTGCTGGTGGGAGGTATGGAACTAATACAAAAAGCTCCTGATTTTAGCTTAACATTCCTTCTACAACCTCAGTGTGCCAGTAGTAAATAAACTTAATTTTAAGTGTTAAGCTTTGTTGTATTTTAATAGATCAATTTTCTAAATGAAATTAAGATATCAGTATTTTAACCAGTCAAACCATTGACTTTGTATGAATATATTTTCATGTTTATAGTATTTTGCATATTTAATATTCAAGTTGTACTTTCCATAGACCTAATTTTCAGTCCTTACAATTACTCAAGGTTGAGAGAAGGATAATAAGAACTTTCAATATTTGCATCTTTTATTCCAAATGAGAATTCAAAAAATTAGTTTTGGTGAGGTTTTAATATTAAAATATGACTTGAATTATAGAAGAATACATTAATAGGAAATATATATTCATCCTTGGATAAGTAAAATGCTTAATTCATTATTCCTAAGCTGATATTTTTTGTTGTCTTATAGGATTAGGCTGCTGATTCCATTTTATTAGAAAAGTGCTTTACAACACTCATTGAACAATACTTCATACAAATAATCTTTCTTAGAATTTGTAATAAATCAGTGACTTTCTGACAATTAAAAGTAGAAATAACTTTCATATATCACTGTACCAGATAAGCTGCTCCTAGCTACCAATAACAGAAATCCTAAATTAAACTGACTAAACAACAAGGAAATGTATTAGCTCACATAACAGAGAGTTTGGTTTGGTTGATTTGGCATACCGTGTCATCAAAGACTTTAGGTCCTTTTGTCCCTTTGCAATGGTTTCCAAAGTGCCGTCTTCATCCTCTAGGAGGTAGGAAGTAACATTAGCCCCATTTACAAATAAGGAAACATTTGGCCCTCTGGTTCTTTGTGGTCACAAAATTGATGGAAGTAATAATTAGGACTATACTTGTTATATCCAAAGGGGGAAACAGGTACTAGCTTTCTGTTGTTCTCTATTAAGGAAAGGAAGAATTTTCACAGAAGTCATGAGTATACTTCTCCCTGCAGTGCACAAAATTGAACGTCACACTTTCTTGTACCAAACCTTGGCAAAGAGGATTGCTTGTAACTTGGCTAGATACACCCTTGAGTTGGGGCCACTTTCCAGCAGGGCTGCTACTGGGCTGATACTATTATTAATTGAGGGGAGAAACTGAGCAAAGGGTGACCCAACTTTCTCTCTGCAGTGCTCTACTCTCCTGATTTCTGTGCTATCACTCTTAGTTTGCCTTCTAATCCCTACTTCTAAGACTCCTTCCCAGGCTACTCCGATCCTCCCCTTCTCTACATGCTTCAGTCATTGGTTCTCTTCTCTTTTCTTTCTCTGACCATCTCCTGGGTTACCTTACCCATTTCTATGACTTTGAAATCACCCTAAACTTTCTCCTGAGGCCCATATTCATATATTCAGCTGAATACTATGTGGATATTCAAAGACTTGTGTATCTTCCATTTCATGTGTCTTTCTCCTAGAAATGGTTCTCAAACTTGAGCATGTATCAGAAAGACTTACAGGGCTTCTTGAAACACAATTTGCCTGGCCCATTCTTAGAGTTTCTGATTTAGTAAATCTGGATTAACATTACAGAATTGTATTTCTACCAAGTTTCTGAGGAATACTGATACTGTTGATCTGGGACAGCACTCTGAGAACAAGTGTCCCAGAGTGTTGTCCTCAGAAGAACATCTAAAACTGAGGCAGTAATGAAAAATAAATAAATAGATTAATAAATAAAGCTGAGACAGTGCCACAAAGAGTATGCAGTCAGTGGGAAAGAAGGAATAGAGAGGGTAAGGAAGATATATCTCTTGTCTGAGGCATTCTGTATTACGAAAGCATTATACCTCACTTCATTGACCTACTGACCCCATCTAAAGGAAGGGGACCTTAGAAATATAATGTAGTTGGGCAGTTGCCTAGATACCTGCAAATCAGCAGTTTTCTTTCTTTTATTTTCTTCAGTACTCACCAAGGGAATTCACAGTTGGGTCCACATTAAGACCTATACCAAGGTCTTAATTTATGAGGGAGACAGGGTGATAACAAGGAAAAGCTAATGCCATTGAAACATTTTTGTTGCTCATATTTCTCAAGAGAAAGAGATGCACACCACACTGTACAGGGCAGGATCACAGGAGAATATCAAGACTTACTCACGTCACAGAAGACAGAGTGAGGGGAAAGCCTAGATCAGAGCCTTTATTGGGGTTTCTGTGGAAGAGCAAGACAAGGCAGAGTAAGCAGAATTTGCTAGTCAGAATCATTCCAGCAGACTTTGGGCTATAGGATGGTCTCCAGTTGTTGGAATCTGCCCTTGGGATGATTTAGGGAAAGGGAATTATTGTCTTGTTATAAGAACTAGATAAAGCGGATATTTGCAAGTAGAGATTCAGGTTGGTTGGCTTACATATGAAAGGCATGTTCTCAGCTAAGCCCTTTGCCATCTCTAAGAATTGGATAGCTCTGGGAGGTTTACTCTTTTCCTGGATCTGTAGAATCCCCAAAATGTCAAAGCATCATAAGAAGCAGAAAATAAAAAATATGATTAATACATACACTCCTCTTTCTTGTGCATATGGCTGAGTCATTCTTGTTATTTGATGTCAGTTTAAATGTAACCTCCATGGAAGAGATTTCCAGAATCACCTTGCTTTAAGCCGACATCATTCTACTTCACAGTTCCTTGCTTACTGCCTTCTGTCACTGCAGAATCCCAGTTTAGTTAGGTATCAGGAGACTTTTGATCTCGGGGAAGATGGGACTACTAGTCTAGGAGTAGGCTAGAAATTCAATTTTAGTCCTTGAGATATAAGAGGAAATCTGGAGTATCTTCTGTGAATTGTGTGAGGATGTAATGTTTAAATTGCAGTAGCCATATTGAGACCATGAGGGAAAGGTCAAAAGAACTGCAGAACTATTAATCCCAAGACTGGACATCCTCAAGCTGCTACATAAACCTGGTAACACCAATTATTATAAGAGATAATAAAAATCACTATATGTTTAAGTCACTTTCTGTTAAAGTGGTTAGATGGAGCCCAAAGTACTGTGACTTAGCACACTGCTTAACACATACAGAGTGTGCTCAATTAATACAGGTCTCTGTTGTTGATGGTTGAGTAAGAGACTAGATAGCTAAGGTTAAAAAAGGGAGATTCAGGCAGATATCAGGTATTTTGATATATATAAAAATATAAAAACCAATATTTTGTCCCTTTGGGTGAAATTTAGACAGTAAAGAGTGGGGCACAGGGTATAATTATACACACTGACTACTCTTATTAGCCAATTTATACAAGCATTCATTCACTCATTTAAATATAAATTTAATGAGGGCTTACTATTTTGAAAGGTACTGCATAAGGAGGCATAGAGTTTACTGTCTGAAAATACAGAATTTGAGTTTTTATTTAAGTTTGACTACTTAAAATCTGGTGACTTTAAGGCAAGTTACAAATCTCTACTAGTTTACACCATTTTAAAAAGGAAATAATCACATTTTAAAGGGTTAGTATGATGAGATGATACATGTAATGTTCTCAATGTTCTACATGCCTGGCAAATCTTATATACTTCGTAAATCACCGCATACTTGTAATTATTCTTAACATAGTTGCAAGAAATGGGACAAAAGATGGAAGGTATATAGTACCTTTCTAAAACAATGTGAACAAAGTAAAAGAATGAAAAAACTTTCTGACAATATTTCAGTAAAAGAGACACATTTGATCTGAACCTTTAAGGAAATATTCCATTTTACAGGTAGATGAGCAGGGAAGCATGTGTGTTATGGTGACTGGAAGAGGGAGAATGAGTAAAACTGTAAGCAACAAAATCTGGGGAAAGTGAAATCTTGCGGGATGCATTATATTAAGTGAAGTAAATTGGACATTGAAAGATAAATATCATATGATCCTCATTTTCACGTGAAATCTAAAAATAACAACAGATTGGTGGTTGCTAGAGGGTGTGGTGGAGGGGATGTTGCTAGCGGTGAGGGAATGGGTGAAGGGTACAACCTTCTATAAATCCTGGGAATGTAATATACAGCCTGGTGACTGTGGTTAATAATATTGAGTGGTATATTTGAAAGTTGCTGAAGATTAGATCTTAAAAGTTCTCTTCACAAGAAAAAAAAATGTAATGGATGTTAACTAGCCTTGTGATCATTTTGCATAATATATAAATATTGAATTGTGTGCCTGATGTAATGGTATATGTCAATTAAGTCTCAATAAAAAAGCTTTTAACATAGGGAAAGGAGGGCAGCAAAGTACATGGTAGTTTTGGTAATGGCTCATAGGATGGCTTGGCACCAGACAGACTTACACAGGAGGTCTGTGGAGACTGCTCTATGGAGAAAGTTGAAAGGGCTGCATCGTGGAGTCTCATGATCAAACTAAGAGGTCTAGAGCTTTTTTTAAAGATTTATTTATTTATGCCTACAAGCTGGAGTACAACCCAGAGGCGTGAGGTGGTGAGAGGGTTCACCAGAGACAGAGCCGGGAGCAGAACAGGCAGATTGATGGAAATACACTGCTGAGGGGAGCAGCAGGCGAGGCAGGAGAGGTCTGCCGTGCCACGTGGGAATCTCCCCACGTGGGAATCTCTCCTCGAACTTGCATCGCCACTGCTGACAGCTCCGCAGTGCTTAACCTCTGCGCCACCAGGGAGGCCCGATGTCTAGATCTTTTTGCGCAGGCAGTAAGGCACCATTAAATGGGTGGCAAGTCGGGCGAGTAAGTGACATGATGAAAGTGTGGCAGACACTCTCACTGCCTCCCACAGCCACTCCTGTCTTTGGTTTGCCCAGTCATAGTGGATGATGCTCACCAATGGTAACACGAGTCTGAGCAATGAGATGTAGGGGAAATCTCCCATGTGCTTTTGGAAAATGGAAATTTTTTTAAAGAGAAAGATTTAAAGGAGAAAATCATTTTTACCTTCTTCTCCATCTGGTTCTCCATGCTGAGCTCAAGCTGTAAACTCTGTTGTGTAAGGATGTGGTGCTTAGAGTTTGAGCAGCAGTCTTGGGTCTGTGAGGAAAGAACCAATCCTAGGCCAACCAAACCCCAGTGACCAGTTTAATAAACAGTAGATAGAATTATAGCCTAAGTCATGAGTGGTCAGGTTTCCTACTACTTGTGGCCATGCCTTTCTAACGAATGGTGAGAGGGCATTTTAGGAAGATTCATAAGTGACCTGTGAGGATGAATTGATGCAGTGATGAAACTGAAGGGAGGCAGGAGAAAATTAATTATTGGGCACAACTTTTAAATTAAGAAACACCTGTATAGCACATGCAATGTAGTGCTTTGCTCACTTAATTCTCACTAGGCCTCTCTGAGGTAGGTAGTCACTATAGAGAGATGATACAGTTTGCCCAAGGACACAGAGCTAGAAGGTAACAGAACATTCATCTATGTAGTCCAGCTCCAGAGTCTGTGCTCCTAACCGCTAGTAAACATAAAATTTATGCACAAGCACTGTCTTATTTCCATATGAAAATTCTGTGAGGAAATGCCACCATTATTGCCATTTTACAAATGAGGAAACTGAGATAGGGAGGTTGAGTAATTCAAGATCATGTGGGTAACAAAGGATACAGCAAAAATTCAAGCCAATTCCATCTGACTTCAAACACTGATTTAGATGCCAATGACTCGGGTGTTCCAGGTACCCGAGTCAGAGAAGTGGCTTCAGAAAAATGAAGGGGAAGACTTATGCAGCCAAATTGTGTGTAGACAGTTGTGATCACTCTTAGCAGTAGATTTTACTTGCGATGAAAGGATGAAATATGTGGTTTTCAAAGCTAAGTTAAAACAGAGAAACTGTTATTCAAAATGGTAGTCTTAAAGATGGGTGCTTTAAATTTATATATATTTTTAAAGATTTATTTATTCATGCATACAAGCTGGGGTGTAGGCCAGAGGTGTGGGGTGGTGAGAGGTTTGACCAGAGACAGAGTGAGGAGCAGAACAGGCAGATCAACTGAAGTACACTGCTAGGGGAGCAGTGGACAAGACAGGAGAGGGCTGCTGTGCCGTGTGGGAATCTCCCTGACTGAGTATTGAACTTGTGCTGCAGTGGCTCTGGATAGCCTCATAGTGCTGCGCTCAACCCACTGTGCTACCAGGGAGGCCCTTAAATATTTATTTGAATGAACACCTCAAAATTTCCATCAGCATATTCAATAACTGCAAGGTCAATTCCAGAAGCAGATATTAAGATGAGCTGGTATTTGTTTGAGTGGCAATTTCCATGAGCGTCTAAAAAATGTGATGCAGGAAGAATGAGTAGGGGCCTCAATTCTCAGCAATTTAAGACCCCAAGGCAGTCCTCTAAACAACGTTCTCTGATATCCACCTTCCCCAGAAGTCAGGTGGAGTTGCCTATCCCCTACTCAGGCTTCTGTTGCTCCCATATGTAAACTCAGTGTAAGACACAAGGCACCATTTATTTTAAAAAGACATCACATTGCACTGCTGTGGAAGGAAGCTCATGATAGGAACTACATTCAATGCATTTCTGTGGGCTATCTCCAGGGTTTTCTTCCCAGAGCCCATTTGCACACAGAGCTCCAATCCTTAATCACTCAGTCTTTCCTCTTATAGAACCTTGACCAAGATAGATGGTTTTTCTTACTTTCTTTAGTCACCGTAGAAGATTAGCTCTAGGTTAAGGCACTGGGTTTGGTTAAATTTCCTTTCTTCATCTCCACCTGAAGCTCGATGTTGTGGCCTCAGGAATTCAATATCCCATTAAGCATTGATCAAGTGCCAGGCACCAAGCTAGAAATTCAAGGTCTATGAAAATAGTGTTTCTTAAACTGTAACATATACAGGAAACGTGTGGACATCTTGTTAAAAATGCAGATGGGACTGCAGGTCCAGAGTGTGACTTGAGAGGCATTTCTAAAGGCTCCCAGGTAAGATCTATGCTGCTAGTCCTAGGGCCATATATTTTTTAAAGATTTATTTATTTTTTTATTTATGTATACAAGAGCTGGGGTGTAGGCCAGAGGTGTGTGTGGGGGGTGGGGGGGAAGGTGATGGTGAGAGGATTCACTAGAGACAGAGTGGGGAGCAGGACAGACTGACCGAAATACGCTGCTGACGGGAGCAGCAGGTGAGACAGGAGAGGTCTGCTGAGCCATGTGGGAAGCTCCCTGGCTGGGGATCTAACTTGTGCTGCAGTGGCTGCAGACAGCTTCAGGTTGCTTCAGAGTGCTGATTCTTAACCCCTTGCGCCACCAGGGAGGCTACCTCTAGGGTCATATTTTGAAAGAAGATAGGAATATAAACAATTAATTTGAAGCAATAAAGTTTTATAGATGTTATGATAATCCATGAGAAACTGATAATGGAAGGGGGTTTGCAAATTTCTCTGATCTGCTTCCCCAGTAACTGCTCCTGATTCATTTCAGTATTTCGGGTCCTACTCTAAACTTCTCCCATCAACTCCTACTCTCAACAGCTGTTAAATACCTAATCACAAGTAATGGTCTTTATGTCTACAAAAAAATATATATCTGTACTGCTATTTCCCTAATACTTCTCCTTTGTTCCACTTAAATCTTTACAGAATTTTCTCATTCTGGCTTCCAGCTTCTCATCCTTGGTCATCAATCACTCCTCAGGAAATTCAATTTCAATGTCAAATTCTATGATCTTACACAAAGCAAGTAGAATTCTATGATCCATCCTTACGAGCATTGGTAGTGTATAAGCACATACATGTTACAAATTTACATTTACTTTCTATTCTTTGTACATTATCATAATTAGCAAACACTTTTGAAGAAGTTAATATATGCCAAGCACTATGATATTCCATAAAAGCCTATGCAATAGGTACTAATATTACCTCATTTTGTGGACTAAATGTAACTGAGACAGAGTTTAAGGTCGCATTGCCATTAACTGCAGGATCTGTAATTTGAATATCTTGTCAGCAGTTAGGGCTTTGGAGAATGGTTTTATGTAAAATAAGACTAGTTACAGTACAATCTAGTGACTCCTGGGAATGTGTATTCACCATTCCTGTGACATGGGAGGTCTCCTTCATGAATGAGAAGTCAGATATTGCTTCTGCCCATGAGTAGAAATACTACCATTATTTTCACTTTTAAATGAGGAAACTGGGGCCTCCCTGGTGGCGCAGCGGTTAAGCGCTGGGCTGTGGAGCTGTCAGCAGCAGCCATGCGAGTTTGACGCCCAGCCAGGGAGAATCCCACATGGTGCGGCAGACCTCTCCTGCCTCACCCGCTGCTCCCCTCAGCAGTGCATTTCTGATCTGCCTGTTCTGCTCCCCACTCTGTCTCTGGTGAACCCTCTTGCCACCCCATACCTCTGGCCTGTACCCCAGCTTGTATGTATAAATAAATAAATCTTTAAAAAAAAATAAATGAGGAAACTGAAATAGAGGCTGAATAATTTAAGGTCACATGTATAACAAGGGAACTGCAATCTATGTATGTGATCTTACAAAGACTTTTTCAAAAGAAAATATAGATAATGAAAGTGCTAGGGAAATAAAAGAAAAAAGTATCTAACAAAAAGTATCTAGTATGTAACAAATGTGCTCCAATTGGTTAAATGACCAGTCATGGTAACATGGCAAGAGAAGAGGTACTTAAACTCTTAATTCAGCTCTGCCTTATATTGAAGAGAGCTTCACTTTCCCTTGACACTTGAGGTTCTGATCAAGTCTTTTAGTTGGGTGTCTTGAAGTGCAAATACAAATTTGGGATTTATACAATCATCTGGGTTTAGCAGTAAATCTGATCTCACTAGAGAATTGTATCATGTTGGGTTCCTTTTATGATGACACTATAATTGAATTGCCTTATTACCAAAAGGATTATTTTGAACTCATGGAAAACTTCTCAAAGAAAAAAATGATAATGAAAGCCCAAAGGACATTTAATATGAAACCAAATTATTATAGCATTAAAGGATCTCAGTTAAATCCATGAAGAAAAGAAAATTCAAAGCAATGTCTTAGGAATAAAATTCCTTCAGTTTCATGCCTCACTGCTTTTGCATGCCCACTTCCTGAAATATATACGAGGGCATAGAGGCAGTGAAATGATTTAACTGACAACTCCTATAGACCTTTAGATCAGTAAAGGAATTCAAAATATTGGTAATAGGAGCAGGATCAGAACCAAGTGATCCTTTCTTTGTCTTGCTATTTTGTTTGACTTACTTATCAGAAGCTATCTTTTGATCATCAAAATGATACCACAAAAATTTCCATTTCAAGTGCTACTACCATCCCTTCAGCTGACCTAATTATCTCCCACTTTAACCACCACTTCTTCCCAGATTCTGTCTCCTTATCTTCATTTCCTTTCTCTCTGCTAACAAAAATAACATATCCTTGTTCTTTCTATTTGATCTCCTCTTAAACTTCAAATGCAGAGCTATTTACATGCGATTGCCTTCATCAGGTCTCTGCATTACCCTGATGAACATGTCCAGCTATTTCAGCATGTACGCTTGTGGAGTGCTCCCACAGGAGGAGGCAAGGACAGTGCCGTTCAATCAGTGGGACAGTAGCAGCTTTGTCTATTACATCAGATCATTTGAGGGCCTTGCACTTAGTTATAATGTGCTTCATATTGAGTTTAAAATCAAATGTTTCTTGGCTCTCCCTATATCAAAGTAAAGTAAAAGTTGTAGAATCACTTTCATTCATAAAGGGTAACTCTTGTCTGTAAGTTATAATAACCTCTATCTGTCCCCCAGATTATTTTTCTACCCAACCGGAGGGTTATGTAGGCTTTGTGTAGGTTGTGCCATGTGTAGGCTCTGGTGAGTACACCGTGTAGGTGTATTGATATATGCCATGTTGGAAACAATTTCCATCCCTCTCCACTGTGTTTAGCAATATCTTTGGGTCACTCATATATGCAGAAATTCAGAGCATCGGGCATAATTTATTCCTCTTCTTTCTTCCCTTGGAATCAAGATGCCCTAGAATTTGGTAATTCTTACGTGTTTTCTATTCAGTATGTTAACCTTTTCTTTTATTATCCATGCTACATAAAAATCTTGGAGGTAGAAAATACCTAGATTGTATTTTTTAACATTAAATCCAGCTACGTTAGCAAAACTATGCTGATTAATCTTTATTATGCACAACCCTTTAGCTCTAAATCTCCACCTATTTCAACTTTTTCAAATCAGTTAATACAATGCAGTTCTGCATCTTTTTCACAAGATGGCAATATAACTTTCTGTATTTATTATCAAGCAGGGAAATACAATAGAATTCTAAAATTTATAGTTTAAGTTACATAAATTGTACCTGAATTTTAAGAAGACTATAGTAGCATGAAACTAGATGATGATCTAATTTTCTTTAAGATATTTTGACTCACTTAAAAAAATAATGAAAATCAGAATGAACCCAAGGAAATTTTTGATTTTTTGGTCTTGTATTAAATGCCTATTTAATTATAAAAGGCTTTTTTTTTTCATTTAGTATATGACATGGTATTTCCACTGGTATAGAGATACTTGGCCTCTATTTATGCATACTCTACTTGTCTTCTACTTTTTAATTTATTTTTTAAAATAATGTAATAAATACATACCTGGAGATGAACCATTGCATCATTATCAATATATAACAATGTTGTAATATTTTCAAGAAATTTCCTCTAGGAGGTAATCATAAAACTATTAGTTGACATTAGGATCTTATTACCATTTATGTATGTGATCCTATAAAGTACATTTTTATTTTTTTTAAAGATTTATTTATTTATGCATGCAAGAGCTGGGGTATAGGCCAGAGGTATGGGGTGCTGAGAGGATTCACCAGAGACAGAGTGAGGAGCAGAACAGGTAGACTGACTGAAATACACTGCTGAGGGGAGCAGTATGCAAGGCAGGAGAGGTCTGCTGCGCCATGTTGGAAGCTCCCTGGCCAGGGATCGAACTCGTGCTGCAGTGGCTGCAGATAGCTTCATAGTGCTGAGACTTAACACGTTGCGCCACCAAGGAGGCACTAACAAACCTTTTTAAAGATAAATAATGGAAATGATAGGGGAACTAAAAGAAAAGTCAAGATGACACATAATTTTTGAAATTCTTCGATGCCCAGGCCCTGAGATATGCATTTCATGAAACTTTATGAAATAAAAATAGTTAATATTAAGCTCTTACTCTATGCTAAACACCATGCTAGATTCTTTACATGGATGAACTTAAGTCTCAAAGCCCTGTGAAGTGGTAACTGAAGTCAGTTTTGGAGTTGTTGTGTTCGAAGTGTGGGGTCCTTGGGTTCACTCTAGGTAAAGTTTCACAGCGCTCTCCTTTCAGTGGTATGCGGCGAGTTTCCCAAGCAAGTTTCTCCTCAACACAGTGACATTACTTATGTCCAAAATGGCAGGTTTATTATAAAAGGGACAGAAGAATAAAGGACACTTGAATAGACACAAGCAGGCAGAAAGGGCTGTCTCAAAAGAGACAGATTTGCTAAGAGAAAGGTCTGCGTGGTCGCAGGTAGGCAGCCCTGAGGAGAGCTGCCTCTGCTGAGAGAGGACAGGGAAGAGAAGCCCCGGCATAGTGCAGGTCACGGGCAGGCAGGAAGGCCGTTGCCTTGTGGAGAGAGGGAGTTGGCGAAAAGGAGACCTGCACAGTCACAGGTGGGCAGAAGGCCTGCTGCCCTGTCTCAGTGCAGAGATTGCACTGATAAAGTCTTCTTCTCTTTGGGAGGGGCTCAGTCCTTCCTGGAGTGGCCTGTTTGCTATTGATTTTGGATAACTGTACAATTTGTAGAATTTGAGATTCTACAGTGGCCCTCAATCTCCATATCTTGACGTACAGTCTGTTCCCTAAGACACTAATAGCATCTGACACTTTGCTTGAGTCAGTGCCTTGGCACCTAAGGATTTTTGTTCCTATAGCTGGTTTAAGTACTATGTTAATCACTTCTACCCAGACCTCTATCTCCTGGCATTGTGTGAACCAGGTTTCTGGTCTTGTGGCACCTCCTTTCCAACTTTTCTTAACCTTCATCAGTAACTATTATCATCTGTATTTTACTTGAGAAGAATCGATTGTAAAATCATTCATTCATTCATTTCTTCTTACATCAAATGATCACTGAGGGCCTACTACGTGAACATTTGAATGTGGCATAGTTGGAATTTAAACCCAAAATCTGCCGAAACCAAAACCTGAGACTATTCCACTTAATTACAGAACTATAAAGAATCAATTTCTCAGAGAAGCCTAACAGAGAATCAGGTGATGAAAACAAGAAAAAAATTCTGCAATAAAATGAGTAAGCAAATTGACACACCATCCAAAACATCATTTCTTTTTTGCCCTATGCATTTTCCATAACAGTGGTTTAAAGTTCCTATGTATGAGGTTCAACTTGGACAGAATATAATGCATACTTCATTTATACAACAATTCATAACCATTTCTTGAACATTTAATGTATTCCTCTTTAGGGGTAAATACATAAAAGACCTGAATGACTTCCAGTTAATATGGTAGTTAGGTAGAGGAAAAACACTCTCTCAAAAAAATTCATATAGAAATCTCAAAAAATATTTAAAAAAATTTTAATACTGTATAGTCAAGCTCAACATAAGAAAAAAAGTCCTAGTTGCATAAATGAAGTAGGAATTTAAAGTCCTAGAGTAAAATGAATTAGAGCTGCACTGCCCATGAGGCACCAGGATACCATAATTGAGACATTAATACTTTATGGAGATAATACTCAAGATGCGGATCCTAACCGTAGTAAGAACTCCATTCATTGCCTTAAGAAAGAAGCTAACAAAGAATTGGCCTGCCATGAATTCAACAGACCTTAGATTAGACCAGGAGACAGCTATTTGCCTAGAGAAAAAGAGGAAATAGTCTAAATGGAGGAGTCAAATCTATACTCAGGGGAAAAAAAACTAAATTCATGATGCTCACATTGTGCAGAATCTCAAACTAAAAAACATGATAGTTCAGAAACCCAGTAGAGATGATGCTAAACCACCCTTGAGGAATGCCTCTGGGGTCCTTGTGAAACTGTTAAGAAAGATAACTGTACAGAAGATGAACTCATAAACAGTAATTATATGTAAAAGTTTAGTGGTAAATAAGGGAAACCTCAATCCCAGCAAAGTGGAGGTTTCACAACTGTGACAGGAAAGCAATCCAAAAGGGATTTTAATATAAACATGTTTTTTAAATTTTCAAAGAGATAGAATGTATATTCTTTAAATGAGCACGTCGTTAAAGCTTATAAAAGTTGGTGCATTAAAAAAAAATCACAAGAAGGAACCAAAAGAATCATTACAAAACAAAAATACTATTCAACGTACTTGTTAAATAATGATTTATTATAGCAGAAGAGGAAATCAGTGAAATGAAAGATTATCTATGGAGATAACCCAGAACACAGCACAGAGCTATAAAAAAGTGGAAAATAGGAAAGTTAAAAGAAGTAAAACAATGAAAAGATCTGAAGAGAAAGAGAAAATGGCTGAGAGATTTCCAGAAGTGAATAAAGATGTGAAACCTCATACTAAAGAAATACACATTATTATTAACCAGGTACATTTTGTTAAAAAAAATCTTTATTGGCTATGTTAGCGAGTCTGACACAAAAGAGTGGGCCTATCGCTCTCTAGAAAGAATTTACCAGAGAGTTCTAGATGTAGATGAACGAGATCAACCTGTTTTGGAGAGACCCAGGCGTGAGGGAAGCAGTGCTGGAAAGGATGATGTAGCCTGGTTCCTGGAAGGATGTCAGGAGAAGATATTTAAAGAGAAGGCTCATGAGGTTGGGAGGTGGAAGACACCATCATAGCTTGTTCTGGGTTGGGCTAGGCCGCACCTGGTGACAGGTTACATTCCAAGTGCACATGTGGGCTCTCTATCTTCTCCCTCCAGGAAATTGAGAGGTAACCATTAATCAGGACCTAATGATTTTTGTCTAAAATGGCACCTAATTGTCAGTGTGGTGGACCAAATTGTTTGACAGGGCTCACCAGTCCATGATTTAATCCACCTGTTCACCAGGGCTTGGTGTAATTCATCCTGCTGGTGCACAATTTCTTTTACCCAGATACATAGTAAAAAGTGCAGGGTGAAGGAATAAAGAAAAATCATTAGAAAATCTTAGAAGTAACCAGAGAAAAGATAAGTTTATTTCAAAATGGGCAATCAATAGGAGCATTGACTTTTCATCATCATGAGAAGATATGTGTTTCAAAAAGGGCCAGGAGACAAAAACTATACTGAGCTCAATTTTAGCCTAACACGAGGGGAAATGAAAAACACTTTCAGGTTTATTTACAACATCTTAAAGACGTATAAGCCAGTCAAAATTTTCCTCTTGCACAAGCCTGGTTTACTTTTGGTGAGGAAACTTGCCCAAAATGGAGAGGAAAACTTAACAAGTGCATTAAAACCCACTTCTGGCTACAGGGATGTTTATCAGACAAAACACTGGGAGGATTTCCTCTTTCATGTTCTGTCCTACTGAAAGAGGTTGTTAGTTGTCTTGCTAAGAAACCTCCTGTTACATGAGTGAACAAAGAGATTAAAAAACAAAATAAAACAAAAATCCTTTGTTTTAGTGAGAAAGGTTAGAGGGTCTTAGAGTTTCAGACCTCAAAATGTCAACAATGAAGGTTTTCATTCAAGAGTTTTGTGTATAGGTATAAACCCAATACATCGCTGCCCTGCCTGTTGCGGACAGGAATAGATGGGGGAAGTGCAGAGTCTTCCTTCTATAGGTCTGTCCCGTGCATCACAACAATTTTACCAATACTGATCTCTAACTCCTGATGGCCAGTAAGTCTCTCAACCATACCAATTATTTTCTCACCTAAAATTTTCCCCATGTTTTGGGAGGATCAGTTCCACTTCACTGCAAAACTAATTGCTTTCCTTTTCAGTCACCACCAAATCTACCATCAGCGCAGTGCTTATTTAAGACTCTTATCGCCTTTATCATACATTTTCTTATCAGCTGGCTATTTACACAAAGTTGGCTGTAACCAGAAGAGCAGTTTTGTTCTGATTGATACTAATTTCCAAACTTGATCCAATTATAACCAATGCAATCTATAAAAAATAAATATTCCTTAATTAATCATGTTAAGGTCAACTGAAGTTATGAAAACTCATATTGTCGCAGAGGACTATATTCTGATCACCTCTGCATTGCTTCTATTCCCCTGTCCACTGACAAATCTTCCAATTTATTCTATATTTTAAGCCTTGATAGTAAAGCCCCTCAATCTGTTAAATATATACTTGTTTATTTGTTTGTTTGTTTGCTTTTTGCATAGAAAAACTGGGGTGTAGACCAGAGGGTCAGGGGGTGAGAGGATTCACCAGAGACAGAGTGGGGAGCAGAGCAGGTGAAATTACTGAAATACACTGCTAAGGGGAGCAGCGAATGAGACAGGAGAGGTCTGCTGCGCCATATGTGGGTTAACTCCCTGGCTGGGGATTGAACTCAGGCTGCAGTGATGATAGCACTGAGACTTGGCCCCTAGGCCACCAGGGGGACCCTATACCCTATACCTCAACTAGACACTGAGCCTCAGGTTCAAATTGTGCAGAAGTCTGGGGAAACCAGTATTCAAAGTCATTTGAAAGTCAGTCAGAAAATTTGGGAAGACTGGTGTTACTTTCTCTTGGAGACAGAATATTTTCAAAACCATAAATAAGTAACAGGCAGACAGGAATGTTAAAAGAGAAATAATAGAGACATTTCCATAAAAGGGAGAGTTACCGTGTTCCCTGCCCCGTTTGTATGCAGTCTCCTTGGACTAGCTACTGGGAAAAGGTGAAGCTGTGTAATGTGGAAGGCAGGTAGACTCTGGGGAATCACGTGGGAAAGAAGGCATGCTCTGCTTCTTGAGTTTGGAGTTGCACAAAGACTGAGACTTGGAGGAGAGACATGTGGAGACACCCGAAAGAGACACATAGTTGAGAGACCTGTGGGGAGGCTGACTATGGCCGCCTTTATCTTGGCTTGTCCTTTGATTTTGTTCCTTTCCTCCTAGACTTGCCTAGCCCCTTCTGCCGCTTTCCTATGGTTCCCCACAAGAGGGTGCTTTAGACTTGTTGCTGGCTTTTGGGTCTCAGCCACAGGGCTTCCAGCCTTCCCTGTTTTGTAACAGTATAATCCCTATAGAAAGGGGGAAGATTACAGGTTCCCTTCCCCACCCAAGCAAGGGTGGAGCCCAGCAGTGAGGGGAAACTAAAAAGGACTTGAGAGAGCAGAAGACTTGGAAGAGATACTTGGAACAGAGAAATATGTTAAGAAAAGAATGTGTTTGTTTCTCAGCCTTGGACTTGTAACAAGGACTTGGGAGACATGGAAGGAGACACTTGAAAGGGACAGAGATGTGGGTGAGAGACCTATGGGGAGGCTGACAGTGGCAGCCTTTATCTTGACTTACTTATCTTTTGATTTCACCCCTTTCCTTCCAGACTTTTCTGGCCCCTTCTGCCTCTTTCTTATGATTCCCTGCCTGGTGGTGCCTTAGACATGTGGCAAGCTTTTGGGCGTCAGTGGCCCTGCTTTGGGCCAACCCTGTATGGCTGGGCATTTACCCACGAGGGGATGGGTACCTTGGGGTGTTTAATTGGAAACTATTATCCTTTCTTCTTTTTATTGCATACTTATTCTATTAAAGTTCTTTTCCATTGACAGTCTTACACACTAAGAATATGCTTTGGCTTGATGCAGCAGATGGTAGAGCCCATTAGAGCATGCAAGTTTTGTGGGTCCTGAGGTGCCCCTCATTCTTCCCACTAGTGGTTTGACTGGGCATTTGCCCATAAGGGAATGGGCACCTTTGGGTGTTTCACTGGGAAACTATTATCCTTTCTTTCTCATTATGTAAGCTGATTCTATTAAAGTTCTTTACACTAAGAGTATGCTTTGTCTGTGTGCGTGAGGATGGCTGAACCCCCTTAGAGCATGCAAGTTTTGGGTTCCCTGGGTACCCCTTGTTCTGCGCATTACTGCTTCTACTAACTAAATGGGATGCTGCTCAATTCATGAGTCCATTAATAAAAGCCAATTAGGTCTCTAAATTTGTGAATTTTGGTTTTTAGCAGTTTTCAAATACAAAACCTGCTATTCATTAGAACAAAATATTTTCTTATGG
Organism: Scalopus aquaticus; assembly: GCA_004024925.1. Lineage (NCBI taxonomy): Eukaryota > Metazoa > Chordata > Mammalia > Eulipotyphla > Talpidae > Scalopus > Scalopus aquaticus. Next base: position 20,576 of record PVIJ01004741.1, on the reverse strand, counting down.
ATATAAACATCCTCTCCTGTTAGAGAACAAAGTGAGAACAACATGATCTTTAAAATCAGTAATAAAGTAATGAGGCAAGAGGTTGGCTTACTTTGCAGTCAAGGCTTATTGATTGTGCAGACGGTATTGGAGGCAGACAGCACAGAGGGACTCTGTAAATGCAGAGAGAGGAAATGCAAGAAGGTGGCAGATCAAGCCTGAGGCTTAAGAAGTCTATAATGGGAGTGACAAGGGACAAAGCAGCAGCAAGAGAAGCAAGAGGCCACAGTTTTGTGCTACACAGGTAAGATGAGAGTCCTGGGGAAAATGTACAGGAAAGTAAAACTCTGGAGCAAAAAAGAAATAGGAAAGGAAATTACATCATCATCCAAGACATTTACACCCAGGGCATCAAGGACTGAGCGATCCATTCCTCCATCATGTCAGTTGATTCAGCAAGCTTGTATGGATCTATTATTATATGCCTGGAATCATGCAAGGCACTATTATTCACAAAAGGAGCACAGTAAAACTCCTGTTCATCAAGGCTTGGTAAGAAAGGCTGGCAAATAAACAAGCAGACACAAAACATTGTGTTCAAGTGTCATCACAGAATATAAGATAATACAGGAACTTAGAGGAGAGAATGAAAGAATGGAAAATACTTCACAGACTGTGTCTTTAAAGAGCAGATAGAAAACTAAGACATAGAGGAGTGGATTAGGACACTGAGATATAGGAACTGCAATTGGTCCAGTGTGGTCAGAACCCAGGTTGCCTGAGGGACTGGGTGGGGGATGAGAATAGAGACATAAACAGAGGCCTCTTTATGAATGACTTACGCTGTGAGAAGTCTTGAATTTATGTTGCTAGAAATCCACCAAAAGTAAAGGGCTGTAAATGGGAGACTATGGCCATCACTTCTTAAGAGCTGGGGAGACTGAGCCCTCCGCTCCAAGGCCCTCAGGGCAGCCAGCAATCCTCGTGAGCTGGACTAAAAGCATCACAGCTTTTCAAGCCATTATAAAGGACCAAATTAGGCTCCTGACTCCTGACACTGTCAAAGTTGGAGGGGGTGACACCTCTACAGTGCTGCGCTCTGAACACCCAATGACCTGAACCAGTGGACTCCTGGAAGGCTGACTGTCCATTTTGTGGTTCTCTAAAAGGGAGTGATGCATGTGGGCTTGCTCTCTTTTCCCTGGAGCTGCTAGGAAGGCCACTGGGCCATAGGACCCCACCCCTCTCTGTGGGGGAGCCCTGACCTCAGTAGTGGTGGACCTATAGCTGCAACTCCACCATCGAAATCAGTAACTGGACTTTCTCCCTCTCCTCTGCTAGTTCTCCATTTCTCTACCCTATTGGTTAGGATAAGTTGTTTTGTTTTGTTTCGTTTTTGTTCCTTTTTACTGAAGCTAAGATATTTTTGTTTGTTTTTGTAGTGGAGGTAGATGGACCCAGAACCAATGATAGAGATTCTGACCGAGTAACTGTATTGAAACCCTTGCCCGATAACATAACCATTCCCAACTTCCTCTTCCTTGCCATCTCTCTAGAAACTAAAGAAAAACTGTATCTTCCTTTTCCTACTTGTACCTTATATGGTCATAGTGTAACCAGGCTGGTGCTGAGTCCAGTAAGTGTGGTGCCCCCTGGAGGGGGTTTTCTGATGAGAATGAATAGCCCCAGGGGAAAATGCTAAGTTTGCAGTTTGGAGTGGAGATTCTGATGAAAAGTAAAAGGGACTGAAGGAGAAGGGAAATTCAGTCACCATGATGTAGGAATGGAAGAGGCAGTCGCCATGCTGAAGGAATAAAGGGAGCAATCGCCATGAAGTAGGAATAGAGGAATCAGCAGCAGAAAATGTAGCCACCAAAATTGAGATTTTGGAAATGAGACGCCATAAGTTTTTGGGCCGCCGGGATATAGAGTTTCAGATCAAACATTTTTGGAATCTTCAGTGACTTTGGGGCCAGTGACTTTGGAGGCTTTGCAAATAGCCGAGCGACGGAAACTGCTCCCAGTTTTGTCTTTACTGCAGCCGAAGGAAGAAGGCAGAGGCCCGAAGCGGGCACCTTCCTAAAATGCGCGAGTGCGGTCTCTTGGGCCCTCTGGCCACTGTAGTTGCTGTTTGCAGTGTTGTTGGCCTGGTGCTATGGTAGGGCACCATGGCAGTTTCGGGAGCATCTCCAGTTGTGTTGTGTGTCATCCTCGTGAGTTGGAACCTGGCCTACACTCTGGCTGTTGCGCGTCTACAGAAGAAGGAAGACACCATTTTGGAAACGTGGCCTATTGTTTGGAAGAGGAGCTCCACATCAGCAGTGGAAGGAAGACGCCACCTTTGTTACTTTTCTGGGACTTAACAGCCTGGACATTGCTTTAAGGAAGGTAAACGACCATATGTTGACTTCAGTAATTCTTTGCTTTTCCCTGTTTGTTAAATAAATCCCATTGTTATTGTTCCCTAAGCCTGAGTAGTTTTGCAATTGTGCGCTTGGGTGTAGAACCAAGATAGTGACTGGTAAGCAATTTGGGCACTGCCTTTGGCAATTTTGAAGCCCCATTTGCCCGGTATCAATAGGACCTAGTTAGTGCTGGTTAATGTGACATAAGGGGGATGTCATTCATGGAGAAGCTTCTAGGAAAGATTTTTCTTCCCTGGTAAAGACAGATGGCCTGTGAGAGGAAGCCTTATCACCCTGGCCATATCCTTAAGTCTGTCTTTTCATTCTGAGACCTGAGGACATGAGGCCTAGTGCTATAGGGAAGATCAAGAGAATCACAGAAACATCATTCAATACCCTTAAGTTTTGAACTGCTGATTTAATCCCCAAGCTATACGTCTGCAGGCTTATTTATGCCATAAATAATATTCTTATGGCTTAAGTCACTACCTGCTGGGAGTTTCTATAACATGCTGCTCAAAGCATTCCTAACAGTTACAGAGAGTTACAGAGAGTGAGCTATTAAGAATTAATTAGTAAAATGTATTCATAAAAATACATTCTAGAATTTACTGAGGACTCTAAAGCAGTATTCTTTTAGTTAATAAACAAGTTTGCAAAGTGTTTACTACTTATGTATTGCAGACACTTGAAATTCCGCCTCTTTTCTGAAAATATCCTTAATTATCAGTATCTCAACTGTGTTATGTTGGGTTGGTCACAGTTCTTATTCACTACTATTCTTACTCTTTAATTATACAGGACTGTTAGCTTCATTATTATCAAATTAGTTGTGCATTCTTTGGTTAAACTTACAGTGTAGGCTTATTTTCATTAAATCTATAATTTTCCAAATACTAGATTGCAGTTCATGTGTACACTGTGGTTCAAATAAAACTCAAGTAGCAACCATATTGCTACTGATAAAGCAGTAACTCTTACCAAAAACTTGTTAGTACAAAGATCCTTTATTGGGGATGGGCTACCACTGGATTTGTAGTTTTTTTTTTAATTTACAAATGATAATGATATCATAAAATTACACATTACATGATTGCATAAACTTAAATATGAAATTGTGCTCATATTCTCCTCCTAAAGTGTATGTAATTCATGAGTGTTATGAAATACAAATGTTCCCTAGTGCTCCAGTATCTCCATTTCAATAGTATTCTCTATTCCATATAGCATTTCCCTAGAAGGATTCTCAGTTTGTTCCACCAGAACTGCCTAACAGTATTGCTGGTCACCACTTAAGGCTGTCTCATTGTCTGTTCAGTAGGTTGATACCCTCTTCCCTGAAGCCACTGTATTCTGGGTGGTGAGGGGGGAATCTCTTCATACAGGTACATCACACTATGTAGGCATCAGAAAATTTCTCTACTGGAGTGCTAGCAGGGAAAGGATAAGTTTCTAGCTTAATTTTTGGTTTGGAAAAGGACACCCAAAAAATTCTACCTTCCTCTGGAAGTCAGTCTCCCTCCATAGCCTGCCTCTTCTCCATTCAGGTTAAGTCATGCACCATTCTTCTGTTCTCTCCATCTGGAACTCCACTCTTCTCTTAGAAACCTCATTTTTGCATAGTCAGAGACCCCATTTTCTAGTTCTTTCCTTCTTCATACCTTACAATACCACAAATATATACTTCAGTTAGGGGATTAGGGTTGTATTCTGTTTCCAGGAGGGAAAGTGGATGTGGATTTTCCATTTGGGGGTCCTGTTCTATTTTTCTTATGGTTTCTTCACCTGTACCATGCAGGTAATAATAGTACCTACCTCACTGTATGGCTAGGAGGGTTAAATTCACAGCTTATAACAATGACTGGCACATAATTTGCCTCAGTGGAGATTGTTTAAAAAATAATGTGGGTGTTCCTTTGTGTATCTAATTAAGATATGTGTAACTCCCAGTGACAAGTACTCTTTTTTTTTTCCTGAGAAAGAATGATCAAGACCCATGTTAGCTACTAGTTTGTTTAAATAAATGAACAAATAAGCATGAAGAGGTTCAAATAGTACTATTCCAAAATATAGAAATATCGGGGAAAAACTGAAACTAGCAAAGGTCTTTTGGTTATTTTTTTAAAAGAGACATAAAAGAAAATAATGAAATTAAAAGTGGAACAAGAATGGGAATTATAGTAAGAAAATGTATTATGGAAAAACAAAGAGAAGAGGAAGAAAATCAAGTTATTCCATTAAGTAAGTCTCAGAGTTAATGAGTCCAGTTTCTGTGGGTTATGGCCAGAAGAAAATGAACAGTTCAGGTAACAGCCAATCCTCACTGGATGCAGAAGTCCAGAAAATTGCCAAGGCAATAATGGCTATTTATGACATTCTCGGAGGAAAAGATATTGGGATTTCCTTTTTATTAAGCAACTGAGACAACGCAGGACACCATCAAGTGGTGGAGGTGAGGAAAGAAGCATATACTTAACTCAGCACAAATGTAATCAAAGCAATGGCAATACAAATGTCTGGCTACTCTAAGCATTGCTTGAATTCAATTTAGTTCAATGATAAAGGAGATGTAAGGACAATAGAAAGAAATATGGAGACTAAAGGAGAAACAGAAGGAGCTGTGTGGTTTTTAGTCTCCATAAAGATGAGGCAGGTCTTTTAGTGCCAAAAGAAAACTTGGCTTTTATTCCTGCCTGTATGTCATTGAGTAAGTTACTTAAATACTCTAACCTCAGTTTCTCACCTGCAAGAGGAGATAATCTTACAAGTTTGTTTTGAAATTAGGTGATGTGATTTTAGATCGTCCTTGCCTACTTTAGAGTTAAGTGCTCCCAAAATTTTAGACTTCTCTTCTTTTTATAAATAAATCAGCATTTTTTTATAATGGAGATTTAGAATATTTTTTTAAAAAGAAAGCATGAAGCAGAAAAATGACATTAGTTCATGTTTGGATTATTATTAAAAGTGAAAAAGAGGGGCCTCCCTAGTGGCACAGGAGTTAAGTAATAGCGCTAGAAACAGCCACTGCGGCATGAATTCGATTCCTGGCCAGGGAGCTAATCCATCTGGCACAACAGACCTTTCCTGTCTCGCACTGCTCCCCTCAGAAGTGTATTTCAGTAGATCCGCCTGTTCTGCTCCCCACTCTCTCTGGTGAATCCTCTCACCCCCCTTCATCCCAGCACTTCTGGCCTACACCCCAGTTCTTGGTTGGCATAAATAAATCTTTTTAAAAAAAAAAAGTAAAAAAGAACTAAAAGGGATCTGAGATTCATTTCAGCTCTCTAGAAATCAAAGAATTAAATTACTGTGCATAACCCTCCATATTGTACATGTTTGAATGTTTAGGCTAATCACAGAAGTGATTGACTTTATACTTATAGACAACTCACATGTATGCACTCAATTTCCAGTCTTAAGTTTTTACTTGAATATTTCACAGGCATTTCAAACTTGACATGTTCCATACCATTTCCTGAGTCTCTCCACCTCTTTAGGGATTTCTCTGCACTATACATTGCACTATGTTCACTTAATCCAAACCAAACTCAAGTGATTTCCTTGATCTATCCTTTCCTTCAGCCCCCAAAATTCAAGTAAACTTCAAGTCCTACTTCTAAACTTATTATTCTTCAGGTCTATTGTGACCCTGTGCTCTAAGGCACCGTCACTGCTAGTCTAGACTACAATTGATTTCTGACATCCATTCTTGCTTGCTTATAGTGTCTTCTGCAAACAACCATGGGAATGATCTTTTGAAACCATAAGCCAGACATGCTATTGAGATTGTAAAAGTCTTCATGGATTCCCTTTGAACTTGAAGTCCCATTTTTTTCTAGGGCCTACAAAACCCTTAATGATTAGACCCGAATCTACTACTTTACCACATCTCATCCCACTTTCCATCCAGATCACAGACAGACCTTTGTCAGGTTCTAGAATATTACACACACTCTTATTTCTGGCTTTTGTGATTACTATTCCCTTTGTCTGGAAAGCTCTTCCTAGTTCCAGACATAGTCAACTCCACCCTTCCTTTAGTTCTCAGACAAGCTTTTTCTGAACAACCAATGTAAACAATTCTTTTTTACTTTCAATCACCATCACAACCTGTAATTATTTATTGATTTATTGCTTAAGCTTTTACTTATCTGTCTCTCCCACTAGAATTTAGCTTTATCAGGGTTGAGATTTTGTTTGTCTTATTCTGCTATATATCCCTTACATTCAGAATTTGCTTGGCACATTTTAGATGCTCAAGAACTATTTATGAAATGAATGAATTTTTCATGTATTTCCTATTTTTCTCTTTCTGCTAATGTGAGCATATGGCTACATACACTTACACACATACTCACCACTTAAAAGAAAGTAAGCCCCTGTGAGAGTGCAATCAAAAGTTTCCCTTTCTTTAATTTATCCATTATAAAAAATATTTGCATTTTGTTGTTCCTGTGGTTATTCAAGCCAAACATGAAGATTACGTTCTCCCACAGTAATTAGCTCCTTTTGGGAAAACTTATGAAAAAAATTCTTTTTGTCTTGCACAATTTGAAATTTTTTTTTTATGTCTTAGGTACAAAAAAATTTTTTTTTTGGTCCCCTATATTTCATCTCAACTGGCAAAAATACTGATTGACAGCTTAAAATCCATGTCCCTCTTTTGGAGTGCAAATTGGGATTAGGGAACCCCAGCACAGGGTAAGCTATCTAACTGATGGCTACAAATTTCAAGTCCAACAAAACACGCGGGCCAGATGGTTTAAATGTGCCTCTCTACTAATAATTTAGTACAAAGAAGAAAATAACTCCCTTGCTACATAGCATGTTTCAAATGGTTCTAGAGATGGGAATTAAGGTAATGAAATGCAGGTGAATAAACCAGTTTTTCTTGTTGAAAATGCAGGTGGTACTTTCACGTACAGCTGCTATGTTTTAGGTGAAGATAATGGTAATGTATTCTATCCTAATTTTGTTATTTTGAAATGACTTTTCTTTGTAGAAGTTTGAAGCATTGCACAAATGAAAGGTGTTATGATAGTTATTAATATTGTTAATGTTGACATTATTGTTTGTGTTAGTTATCAATTGTGTAACAAATTACTCCCCAAACTATCTCAGTTTCTGTAGATGGTTATCTGGACATGACTCAACTTGGTCTTTTCTGCTCAGAGTCTTAGGGCTGGCATCAGTGTGTCTATTGGTTTGCAGAAATCTCAAGGCTCAAGTGGGGAAGGGTCTAGACTAACTCACATGTTTGCTGGAAGGATTTAGTTCCACATGGACTGTTAGCTGGAAGCCAACTGTTCCTTGTTATAGGGCATTTCAAACATGGCAGTTGCTTCAGCAGAGCTGCTGAGCAAGGGGATGAGAAAGAGCGCTATTGAGACGGAAGTAACAATCTTATAATCTAGTCTCGGAGTGTCATCACATGACTTTTTCCATATCCTGTTTGTTAGAAACAAGTCCATCCTACAACAGGTAGGGGGTACATAAGAAAGTGAAACAAGAGGCAGGAATCCATTTTGGGAGAGGGACCATTTTAGGAGATGTTTGCCACATCACCATTGCTTTGGAAATACTGAGGAAATGTCATATCGTACTTAACAGCACAGTCTTTAGAGTTGGAGAGACTGAACTCCAAACCTGATATTTATCAGCCATGTGATAGGACAAGTCACATAACCTCTGTAAATTCCCACTTCCTAATCTCTAAAAGATCATATATATTGCATAAGATCAGCGGGAGGATTATCAAAGTAGAGCACTTAAAATCCTTTTAATTGATTTCCCCGATTTCTCTCCTTAAGATCCTCCATTAAAACTTCCATACAGCAACCAAAATGATCTTTACATACTTTAGAAGGCCAAACCACCATCCAAGACTTCCATTATAGGTGAAATTCAGGTATTTTAATATGATCTACAAGGTCCTACCTGTTTTTCCAATCTCACCTTCTCCTCTATCATATCATCGTCCCCTTTATACTCAGTCACTCTGGCTTTCCTTTGAGTCCTTGAAATTGTCAGTTGCTTATGTGTTTCAGGGCCTTTGCACATTCTGTTTCTATGCCTGAAATCTTCCTCAAGCACCTCATTGGCTGACATGAGGTCACAGCACATATCACTTCTTCACTATGGACTCCTCTTATACTTCAAATGTGACTTTCCCATTATTATTTCCTATAGATCTTGCTCTTTTCCTTCTCAGCTTCTAACCATGTTTTGGAGGGATTGTATGTTTAATGTCATTGTCTTCTAAGTGGTCTGAAACTGTGCATTTTATTCACCATTTTACATTCAAGTTTACTACAATACCTAACTCATAATAAGTGTTATTTAAAACATTAGTTCTATATATTTTGAGAAACATTTAAGTACACAAAGAAGTGTGCCATGCTAAGGAGATGACATGAACAATATTGGTGGCTTGTCTGATTAGAGAATCCAGTGTCCTTTCAGGAAAAAAAGATATTCCAAAGTTGTTCCACAAATTTATGAACAACCCTCTAAATATGACTATTTCCATTTGACACAAATATACAAATTTAAAATAATTACTTAATTCAGAATAGCTTATTTTCAGATTGCTTATGTGACAGAAAATATACACTCAATAAAAAATACCTAAAAGATGGGGACAAAGGACTCTGAATCTGTATAGTAAAAATGAGTGTCATTTCAGTTGGTAACAAAACTGGCATCCCTGGAAACCAGTAGCACTGAAAGATAGCAGGTCAAAAATCTGGTGATGGAGGATAAATGTAGAATAATCTCTGTTTTCCCTGGCATCATATTAAGAGGACAAAGGACAAATCTCAACACTTAAACTACAGCATATATGCTAACTCTAAACTTTTCTCCTAATGATACCTCACCCCACTTCAATGCTCTCCCCTACTAAAAATTTCAGGATAATCTATATGCATTAAAGTACAACTTTCTCCCCACTTTGTTCACCACTTTAAAGGACAGTATTTGATAATTTTTTAATTAAGTATTTTAAGATTCAGAATAGTTTATTTCAAATTTAATGTTCTATTTTTAGCTAAAATAATAACAGTAGGACTTATAGAGTCAGATCTTTTAGAGATACAAATATAACACAGTTGAAATGATATATGTCTGGCAATTACTTCAGATGATTTAGGGCATTGGTGGGGACTGCAGGTTTAGACAAAATAAGAGATAATTTTGAAGCTGAGTAAGGACATCTGGCTATTCATTATACTATTCTCTGTATTTTTATTTGTTTGAAATGTTTAATAAAAAGCTTAAAAGAATCCTTATAAGTTATCTTTAAAATCTACTAGATTCTAAAACTGCCTACTTACTTTCTGCCAACCCCATATTAAATTATAATTCTGACCACTAGATTTAAATCTGTAGTGATTCAGAGTATAGTCCAGTCCTGGCTGCTACTGTTAAAGTTCTCATTCCACCACTTTCTAACAGATGTTAATGGTGCAAGCTGAAAGAAGCAGTGTAACTTGCCCATGATTTTCCTTTTTTTTTTTTAAAGATTTATTTATTTATTTATGCATACAAGCTGGGGTACAGACCAGAGGCGTGGGGCAGCAAGAGGGTTCACCAGAGACAGAATGGGGAGCAGAACAGGCAGATCGACAGAAATACACAGCTGAGAGGAGCAGCGGGCGAGGCAGAAGAGGTCTGCCGCGCCACCTGGGAATCTCCCCAGCTGGGCGTCAAACTTGCATCGCCCGCTGCCAACAGCTCCACAGAGCAGCACTTAACCGCTGCACCACCAGGGAGGCCCTGATTTTCCTTTTTTTAAAGTAAGGCTAAAAATGCTAGTCTCAAACTAACGTGAAGATATGATGGAATAATGAATGCTAAATGCAGATTCTGAAACATTAGAAAATATTCAGTTAATAACGACAATCATTTATAAATCAATTTAATTGATTATTTATTGCATTCCTATGCTGCAGGGGTGAGCATTCTAAAGGTAGTGCTTACGGTTCCCACATTTAGCTAATAACTATAAATACACAAGGAGGAGAAATTTGCAGAAACTGAAGAGCAGGTCTGAAATAGAAAAGACATCGAAGAATCAGAATGAGGCCTAAGGAAAGAAAGTCCTGGGTGTTGGATCCACTGTTTCCTCCTTTGTCTCATACAATGAGGGAAAGATAAGAGGACATTCATTGGTTTCTGAAGGACATAAGACTCCATGAGCAGAAGATGTCCTTTGAGTATCCTCTTTATAATGGATAAGAATACAATTACCTAGTTCATATTAAAAAAAAAAAAAAACTATTTGCTGGGAACCCTTATGGGTTTATTAAAGACAAACCCCAAAGAATTTTTTTTTATCTTAAACTCAAAACCTTAGGGAAAAAAGAATCATGTGGATATGATATACATTTCTCTTTTAATCTCTTTTAATCTGAGGGAAAACCCCCTCACCCTAGTCATGTGTCTTTGGTGCTTACTTTCATAGCCACCATAGTTTGAGAAAGACCCAGAAGCAAGGGCTGGCAGAAAGTTGTTTCCAAGGATAAAGCTTCATTGACATGTGAAAGCCACTCTGCTCCTTCTGTAGCTGCTCCTTCCTGTTGCCTACTGATTTCTCCCAACCTCTACTTCTGGCTAGGGACCTCAGACCCCGTAGATCCTCTGTTTCTCCTAGTCTCCTGCTGTCTGACTGTCCCCCGACTGGCTTGCTCAGGCTCTGCAGCCCTCCTGGCCAACACTGTCCACCTCTGCTCTCCAGGTCAGCAGTTTCATGCACCTGCTGCCACCTCATGCGTCGGTGCTGTCAAGAGAAAGCAAGAGCAAGAATCATGACCTTGGAGATTAAGACTCTAGCAGTAGCAGAATCATTGTGAGCTGTATTACAGACAAGAAAGGGAAACAAGTACAAAGGAAAAAACATTTTTTAAAATAGCATTGAAATGTGGAAATTTGGTTTAGGAAAATAATTCAAAGGAGTTCTTTTAGGGTTCTTTAGAAAAATAAAACCCTTATGTAAACCATAAATCTTAATTACATTATCTAATCCAGGTTAACTTAGTTTTTCCTGAATAGTCAGGCCTCCTCTCACCTCTTTATGTGTATCTGACAAAACAGGTTCACCACCATATTCTTTTTAAAGTCATTTGCTGTATTTTTTAAGTGTATGTGCCATGATCTGAATTAAAGAGTATTTTTAAAATTTATCTTTTCTTACTTTAGTCAACATCAAAAGAAAGGAAAATCAGCCCATAGTATCTACCAATGTCATGTGTACTAAATACCGGGTCAAATCTAAAACTGTTAACATAGCGCTAAGAACTCTCTTCTTTCTACTACAACTAGAAAAAGCTAGCTTTGGCTCCTGTTCATTGCTTCCAGTCTAATCCCTCAATTCTTTTTGCCCAAAATATCCAATAAGAATAATCTATTTAAATGCAAATTCCATCTTTTAGCATCCTTTAACAGCATCCCATTGTGCATACACTCCAAATCACCTGACCTTCTATTCTCCCCTTAAGGTACAGCAAGAGTCAGTTTCTCCAGATCTGTGATCTTCCACTCTTCCCCAGTCTGAATCAGTTTCCTGCCCATTGCCAAGGAGCAGTCTGCTCTCCCCCAAGGTCTTTCCCCTACAACTTTGGGGCTCTGGGGGACCACTTCCTTTCCTGCCACTCAGGCTTCAGAGTGGTCAGAGCTCCCATGTGCCCTCTGGGCATTCCTCACCATCCTTTTTGGTTTATTTGAACCCGTAATTCTTTTATGAATCTTCTCCTTATTGAACTTACCAGTTTTCCAGTTTGAATGTGCTGCCTGTTTCCTGTTGCGATCCTGACTAACTCAAAAAAGACGATCACTAAGGAATCTCACATAATTTAGGAGATAAGGACAAAGAAGACTTCCTTGTTGACGCTGCATGTTGAAGGATGTTCCTTTCCTGGCTTTTCTTTCTTACATCGCTTTTCTACCTAGAAACATACACACTTAAACAGTAGAGTAATGGCATACTTCATCATTGTTGTCCGTCAGTCCTTCCTTCCTCCCTCCCTCCCTTCTTCCCTCCCTTCTTCCCTTCCTCCCTTCCTCCCTTCCTCCCTTCCTTCCTTCCTTCCGTCCTTCCTTCCTTCCTCCCTCCCTCCCTCCCTCCCTCCCTCCCTTTCCCCTTCCCTCCCTCCCTCCCTCCCTCTTTCTCTCCTTCCTTGCTGTTTGTATTCAGTTTAGTACCACTGTTTTGCATCCTTGTTAATCTTTTGGCAGTACAGGATTTCTTTCCTCAGGTGTGGTCACTGTAGCTCTCCCACCATCAAAGCCCCCATAGCCCACTGTTCTTTCCTTTATCCTTTTTTTCACAGCCTTCCCCTAACCTCAGCAGTAAATACTTTTCTTTATCTAGTTCCACTGGAGTGGCCTCTCCTCATAAGTTTTTAATACCCTTTCCTTCTTTTTTACTCTTCCTCCCCAATCTTTCACATCCTATCAATACCCCTAAAATATACGTACCCTCCCCGGAGTGACCAGTGATGTGACCTAATATACCCTCTCTCACTGCTCCTGTATATCCAGCCACACCAGCCCACTTTCTATTTCCAAGCCTTTGTTTAATTCTCTTCTCCTGAGTCATCCTAACCTCACCTGTCCCTTATATATAAATCCTGTGCAGCTTAAATGCCACCACTATGTAAAGCTTCCCTAAAGAAATCAGCAAGAAACAGTCACTGATGTTATTTTTTTGTTGTTCCCATAAGTACTTCTAATTTTTACCTTTCTTGCACTCCCACATGTTTTATAGTTTTGATATTTGTGAAAATTTCTTACTCTCTCCCATCATTAGCAACCCTGAGAGAAGCTGTCTTTGGAACATCAGCAATACATCTGATACAATGCCCAGCACATAGTAGGAACACTATAACACCTAATATTGATTTCTACATATTTCATCCTCTGTGGCATAGAAAAATCTCTCTAAAATTATATGCTTATACAACAAATAAATGAAAGCATTAATGTCGTCTCTGTAGGTGGTCCTTGGCATGGTTACTTTTATAATGTGTTTTTTTTATTGCAATGTAATTAAATTATACAGTTAAACCAAACATAACTAGGGGAAATAAAGCCAAGAATATTTCCTCCAGTTACAACTTGGAAGGACTGACTTTATTCTTCCACTTCCCGTATTTTAACAATTGAGAATCAGTCATGCCAAAATATTTATCATCTCAAGAAAAATAAACATCTTTTAATAGCCTCCAGATATCACATAGATACCACAGAGCTAGAGAAGCACAAATGGGGTATAGGCAGATTAATCGAAGGGGAAATGAAAATACTTAAAGTAATAATAATAGCTACCATTTAGCAGTCAACCAATAATTCTTTTAATTTTACAACCAACTCCAATGTAGATATCATTGTCTCCATTTCATAGATGAGAAAACAGAGAGACTCCAGATTGCCCTGTCCCGGACAACTCTTCCTTGGCTTACTGCTCCCATTTTTGACACTGTGCCTACCTCCTCCCGTGGATCACTGGGGTGGGTACACATTTCCTCAGCTGTCTCCTGTGCACGTTGCAAATGTTCTCCCACCCTCTGAAACCTGCACTGCTTTAGAAAACTTCTTGCTGAGGGAAGAGAGATGCACAGAGAGCAAGAGAAGAGGTGGCCTGGCCAGAAAAATCAGAAAATGGACCAGGCAGGATGAACCCTGAATGAACCAGCCCTATTCAGTGTCCTGATAGGGCTTCCCTGGTCCTCTGGAACAAAGGCTGGCAAATGAGTCTGCTAATCTGCTGGTATGGAAAGTCTGCAGAAGGACAATGGAAGGACTTTCCGTCCTACACACAGAAGTAAGCGTGCTCTGAGAGCATATATCATCTTCTATTTTAAAAATCAGTCCTGTGAAAGTGGATTTTAAAGTGGTTGGTGGCAGGCTTTTTTACATTGCTTTCTATGCATATTTAAATACATTTTCCCCAGTTGTTACGTAAGTTGTTTAAACATCAAAAGTCTAAAGACACAGAGAGCTAAGAAAAACATTTTTGTATTGAATTGAAGCTATATTTTTTTAATCGAGAAAGCAGTCATCTAAGTGGTTTTTCCTATTTTCTATCTCACATATAACAAAACACCTCAACAGTTACATGAGAGACAGTATTCAGAAAGCAATTCCAAACACATTAAAAGAGCTGCTTTGGAAAAATGAGTCGAGTGAGTTTTTTGCCTCTAAACACCACAAAAAAGAAACACCTTCTTACAGGGCAATAGGTTGAAAAGGGGATAAGAAGGGGAACACAATATCTCATCTAAAATCTTGCAGGCAAGAACGTTTATTACTGCAGGAAGCAGAAGGTGAGCCTAGCTTATAAATGAGATCCTGCAGACGAGGGAGATGTATCCTGCTGAAGTATTACTGTACAGAATGAACCTTTAAAGCTTGGACTATGAAGGCATAAACCATTGTCAAATAAATCTAAACTGATGTATTCATTTTTAATAAAAGAAAATGTGACATAGCATGGCCACAATAATAGGTAATTTCATCCTTGCATTTCAATTCTTAAGGGTTATTTAATTTTCCTTAAAACATTATAGAAAGCTGCAAGGGGTTAGATGAAAATAAATATTCTCTCCTAGAGTGGTATTAATTTCACCCGCATTTCCCTGCCACTGAGAAACACTAGCAGAATACTCAAATACAAAGGCCCATCTGTGGTTTATCTATACAATAATTTTAAATATCCAGATTATGCATAAATTTTTAGGGAAAGGACTGCCAAATTTTTTATTTCAATATGGTTTTAAGGTCTTCTATTTGGATACCTATATTTTCTACAAAGAAGGAAACTTCCACAGAAAAGACATAGATATTAGATGTGACCAATAAAGAAAACTGAATAGACATAGGAATATTTTATTGAAAATTATACTTAAAATTAATAATCCATGGGGTTAATTGCAGCCCTGAAGCAAGTAACTGCCAAAGCTGTTTGTTTAAATGTTTTCCTTAATGTGATCTTAGTTTTCAGATCTCAGCATTTTTTCCCCCTCTCCATTTTCCTCTTCCCCATTTTCTTTCTTACATTTTTTTCCCCTGCTGTTTCCAGAGTAGGATTTAAGATAGTCATGTTAAGGAACATATAAACAAAGAGGTTAATGAAACAGAAGTTACTCAACAAGAATGACTTTACTGCAATCTTCTACAAAAATTGTGAACTCTTTCTGTGTCACTGATTAGGCAACCGAGTGAGCTTTAGGATAAGGTCAATGTTAACCTGCTTTTTTTCAATGACTGGAGTCATCAGTTACTTCCCCTTCACCAAGGCCCAATATACCAGAGCTATTTCTAATTTTTATTACAAAATTGTTTTATCAGATTCAGGATCTCTAGAGTGTTAATTTCCATAAAGAAGATTTCACTATGACTCAAGTCAAATGCATATATCCACAATATGAATTTATTGGGGGGATTCCACATTACAATAACATATGCATACAATTCAATTGACAGCAAAGAAAAAGAAAGTAACAGAACTTTTGACAAAATTGGGGAGAAAAAAATGGCATACAGAGTGTACAGGACCTAATCCAGAGGCTTCCTGGAATCCACCTATCTTCAGGGAGGGGAGTTGCCATTTCTCAGGGTGAGAGTCCCTAGCAGCTCTCACCAAACCCTGGAGAAGTCTCAGGACTAAGGACTTGAAGTCCATATACATCACCAATTACCTCAAATTTAGTGCTGTATTTATAACACTTTTCAGAGGCAGGGTATCAGGACTACCTACCAGTTTTGACCTAGGTAGGACCTCTCAGCAAAGTCAGATTTTTGTCAGATTTTTTTACTATTCACATATCTGTTTGTTAATGTCTTCATAAATAAGTGGTTGCTTTCTAATTAATGATTTAAATGGTTCTAGGTCAGTTGCCCATCTCTCCATCCCAGTCAGGATTGTTATAATATCAATATACATGACAACAATCTTATTTAATGTAAGGATGCCTTTTTTGAACTGCCTATCACTTAAAGAACAGATATAACTAATTAAATAATGAATCTCATTTTAAAAATCTGGATGCTCTTCAAGGAATACTGTCTCTCGGGGATATAATGTTTAAAACTTTAAATTTTATATTGAAGAGAATCTTAAAAAGCTAAGATGGAAAACAGTTTGACTATTCCTCAAAAAGTTAAACTTATAATTACCATATCACACAGCCATTACCCTGTAGGTATGAACCCAAGAGAAAATGAAAACAAGTACTCCAAAAATATGTACACATCCACGTTACGTCAGCACTCACCATAATAGCCAAAAAGTAGCAGCAATTCAAATGTCTATCAACAGATGACTAGATGCACTATTTGTGATATATAAGTGAATATTATTCAGTCATAAAAAGGAATGAAACTCTGATAGATGCTACCACATAGATTAAACTTGAAAATTTTATGCAAGTGAAGGAGGCCAGATACAAAAGGTCACAAAGTATATGATTCCATTTATATAAAATATCCAGAGAAGATAAATCTATAAAGCTAAAGCAGACTGGTGGTTTCCAGGGGTTGGTGGCCCATTTCATGGGCACAGATGAGAATATTTTGAAACTAGATAGAAGTGGTGACTGCACAGCTTTGTATGTAGTAAATGCCATGGAAAATTTGAATCTAAAAAGGTTACTATGCTGTGTGAATTTCAACTCAAAAAGAAAACCTTCAAAAAAAAAAAAGATAAGAAATGAAAATTCAAAGTCTCTCAAATTTAAATTATTGCTCAGAAAAATATGGACAGAAAGCATTAGACAGTCAGAATTTGTTATGAATGAACAGATAATAAGACCAGAAAACAGGAAAAGTGAGCCCAACAGCTAGAGTACTATGGACAAAAAAACTTACATGGAAAGACATTTCCAACAAAAACAAACCCTCTCTAAAGCAAACTTAGGAGAAACTCTTTTAAATCAATGAGATCTAAATAGTAGAAGTGTTTGTTAAATTTTATAATATAGAACCAATTAACCAGCAAAGGTCCTAATATGATTTTTTTGTACTATTATACAACTAATTTATAGCTAGTTTATTAAACTTTGTAATTGTTTTTAAATGTGTGGCATAAATCAAGGAGTTTAAATACACCCCCTCAATCTTATTTCTAGTAGAGTTTTGCTCCATATGCCCCATTTTTCAGAAAGTAATGCAAAGGAAAACATTCCGTCTGTTGTCAAAAATATTCTGAGAAGTTAGGTTTAAGTATTTTTAGCACACAGAAGAAAGAGCTATAATCAGGCTAAGGGTTGTGGAACAATTCTTAAATACAAAAAAGGACTATAAAAGTCCACATGTTGAGTCTGAGTAATAGAGATGGGATGATACCGTTATTTCAAATAATTTTAATGATTAGGGTAAGTTAATCTGAAAAAAGGAGAAAAGCAATTTGAAAAAAATGGAGACCATGTTGAGTACAATAGAGAAGGATAAGAGAGCAAATAGGAAAAAAGAAATGGAAAGTGTTCAGGAAGCAATTACTTGCTATCCCAGGGTTCTGTGAATGATCTAACAGTAGGTGCCCCTGGAGTGGAAAGGGTCCACTGTGAGAGAATAGGACCTGAGGGAAGCAATCAGAGATAAGAATAACCAGTATCAGAGGCACAAGATACAAAATAGAGAGAGAGGATGACAAAGTTTACAGTCTGAACTTCAAAGACATTGCACAATGAGAAAGCAAGCTAAAGCTGAGAATTGAATAAAGGGTCTGCTAGCAAACATTATGAAAATGTAGGATGATGGAATACAAACTCACTGAAGGAGGCAGTCAGGGCATGTGTGAGAAAACCCAGGAAGGATGTGCAAAAAGCAGTAACATTATCAAAAGCATAAATGAATTTTTAGCCTTCATGTTCAAATGTGTAGATAGGAAAGGTGAATAGGTACTGTGGTTCAGAACATAATTCTCAGAGGAAACAATTTTCGAAAACCACAGTCTCATTTTAACTGAAAGATAGAAAATTAGTCACTGACAATCAGGGATCTACTGCGGCCAGCATTTCTCTTCTAGGAGTTACAAGGAGATGCAGTTTACAGAAACTAAAACAGAAAAACTTAAGAGTTTTTCCTAAACACTACCTATTTGGGGAAAAAAACAATAGCACAAAGTAAATATTGGGAAAAAATAACTAAAGAATATTATAAAAGAAGTAATTTCTTTTCCTACTTCACATTTATAAACAAAAGTGAAAATCAAGGAGCATATTTAACTCTGAATTTTAGAACAAAGAGCATCTTACAACCCCCTCAAAAATGTTAATTTCCCTTTTTGTATAAATATTGGTGTCAAACCAAGTGTTTTGTCTTTAATTATTGTTTTAAAGGTCAAATGATATGATTTTACATGCAACATTGTCTCAATCTGTTATCAGGAAGGATGGAGGGTACCCTAGGACCCCCAAACCTGCCTGCTCTAAATAGTTTCTGCCATCCACTGCATAAAGACAAAACATACTCTAACACACAAGAACTTCCATAGAAAGTAACTTAAATACAATTAGTGCTCAATAGAGAGACAATTAGTGTGCATAAAGAGAAAAGAAAGAAAATAGTTAAAATAGCTTCTAAAGAAACACCTAAACTTACCCACTCCCCTCCTGGGTAAATGCACAGCCAAACAGGTTTGGCTCAAAGCAGGGCCACTGAGGCCCGAAAGCCTGACACAAGTCTAAGGCACTTCCTGGTGAAGACCCATAGAAAAGTAAAGGAAGAGAGCAAAAGCAAAATACAAGTCAAGGCAATGGCTGCCATTGTCAGCCTCCCCCATATGTCTCTCACCTACATCTCTGTCTTTTTCAAGTGTCTCCTTCCATGTCCCCCAATTCCCTGGTACAAGGCTGAGAAGGGAGTGTGGCTTCTACACATGTCTCTTTGCTCTGTGTGTCTCCTCCAGTCTTTGCACATCTCTTTCCACTTCTCCTTCCTCCTTTCCCCAGTCCTTTCTATCTTCAGCTCCCGGCCCAGCTCCCCGCTTCCTTAGGGTGGGGCAGGGAACCTGGAGCCTCCCCTTTCCCTGGGGGTTATCCTGTTACAGTTCCAGCTGTGCCACTTACTGATCCTAAATCTTGGCTTTCTTATGTTTGGAAAGAAGCTAACAACAGTTGTAAAGTGACTTGTTGTCACAAAAAGGAAGGTATGCAGTAATGTAATGCACTCTGCAATTTGAAAAGCATTACATTATCAACCTAGTATAGAATAATAAATGGAAAAAACGCAAACCAAATAGAAGGGTAAAATGTTTCCAGAATTTTGAGTTCAATGTAAGAACTTCTACACAGACTTTGAATTTGGAAGGGCATGTAAAGATGAAACAAGGATGGAAGAGGCAGAAAGTGAGTGACTGACTGAAGACACAGGCAGGGGATTTGGTCTTCAAAAGGAGAAGGGGACACCTGAGTGTCTAAGGGAACACTTGAGTGTCTAGGGGAGCATGAAGAAACTGAGTGCAGGCGTGATGCAAACCATTTAGAGTTAGGGGGTCAGGATTTAGGAAGGGTCATGCTCAATGGCCTCAATTCTCTTGATTAATTGGGAAGCAAGATTGTCTTCTGAGAGTGGGGCAGGCAGAAGGCTAAAATAAAAAGCAAAACCTGATGAAGCATTAGTCATTGTCACAGATTCAGAGCTGGGATTAGCCCTAAGAAATGCTCAACTTTTTTTCCTTTGAGATGTAAAAGATCACAATCTGGATTCCTAAATTTTTTACGTGGCCATCGGGTTATCCTTTAATTATCTATGTTGCTTCCAAGATCTCTCATGAATATTCATCACTAAGCTGCCAGATACACACATAGTTTTGTGCTTTGCTGTTGTTGAAAAACCAATGCATTA
The DNA here is from genome assembly GCA_004024925.1 of Scalopus aquaticus. Taxonomy (NCBI): domain Eukaryota; kingdom Metazoa; phylum Chordata; class Mammalia; order Eulipotyphla; family Talpidae; genus Scalopus; species Scalopus aquaticus. The sequence continues at coordinate 348 of PVIJ01004741.1, read as the reverse complement.
ATCTCCAATTCTCCCAGATTATCCATGCTTGCAAAAATTGTTTCTCCTCAGATTGGTAAGAGAGGTCATTTCCAGGGTCCCACATATGCATGAGACTGGCTTTTACAATAACATCATTATGAAACATTGATTCCCACTGCATGTCTCCGAAGAAAATATTCTGGGGGAAATGCCTGTAATTCCTACTCTAATGACAACAAGGAAGCTCTGTTCAAGGGTGAGATCTATTTACCCTCCTCTTTTAGTTTGTCAATAAACAACTTGAGGGTCCTTTTCATTTTTATCAAAAGAGAGAGAGAGAGAGAGAGAGAGAGAGAGAGAGAGAGAGAGAGAGAGAGGGAGGGAGAG